>JANHFX010010660.1:35380-47831 GCA_027560015.1 Chloroceryle amazona | reverse complement strand
GAGCACCCTGCTCTGGTTGCAGATGGCCCTGCTCCCTGCAGGGGGTTGCAACTGGATGACCTCTAAAGGTCCCTTCCCACCCAAACCTTTCTATGATTCTATGATTAAAGTAAGCTGGAGGTAAAGGTTCCAATGTCAACTTACACGTAGAAGTAAAAATGGTAGAACTCAACCTACTCCTCGTTGAAAGCCCAAATCTGAAAGCATTTCTGAATACTTGTTGGAGAAATCAGGTCCCGATCAGAAACTTGGGTTTAGCAGTTTTCACACAGGAGGAAGGACCCAGTCTCAGCTACTTCGATGTGCTCACACGGTCTGGCTTTGGGTGCACACTTTTGTCCATGGAGGAAGGCTGGAGTGCTTTAATCTTTCAGCTCAACAGAAGTAAAACATGACACACATGACCAATATATTAACTTCTAAATATAAGGACACAACATGTATAACCATCCAAAAATACTACCAGGTGCCACCACTAAATGTGTCAGTTGTTAAATAACTTTGCTTGTTTTCTGGTAAATTAATAACAGCCACTTCTAGGGGATCTTAAAATCAGGTCATGGGATCAGAACTGCACCCAGGAGTCTTCTTATCTAATGGGTGAAACAGGCACTATTTTGAAAGATTTATAATGAACCTGAAAAAAAATAAACACGTCTTCTCCCATCTGTTTACTTCTCAGTAACCAGTTTATGCAAACAGCCCCGGAGCCAAGCAGTCTGCTCTGCCACCCAAAATCACAGGAGCTGTAAAATTGCATCAGCGTAAAGATAAAAGCCCTTACCTGGGAGAGACGGGGATCCACGGGTGAGCAGAAAAAGAATGTGAGATGAGATCTACCACAAACGCCACAACGATAATAGCTGGGTAACAGGCGAACGCTCCCCAAACTGGGAAGCTTGGCAAACACAACTGAATCCAGCCCTTTCTCCAGCACTGGGCAAAAGTTTTGCAACCAGGCTGCTAAATGCTGCTTCCCAAATTGATTCGTTGGAGTAGAGGGGTAATCTTTTGAAGTGTGACACGTGCTGGTGTGTTTCTTCCTGGAGTATTGAAAATTGGGTTGGGTTGTTTGCTTGTTTTTTTCTTTTAGTTACAAATACCAAGTGTTGAATATGATACTTTGCTTCAGTGAAAGAGAAACCGGTGAGAGTTAAACCCTTTTTTCTTGGGTTATTTTTGTGTGTTCTTCAAGTTTGTGAGCTGCCACTTGAATGATTTTGGATGGGAATGCCTCATTCATGGCCGCAAAGCTGTCCCAGCCCTCAAATGTGAACTGAATTCAGCTGGGCTACTCACATGCTTACATTTACATGTATGCTTAAAATAGTTTTAGATTGGAATCCAGCCCTGCTGGCAATTGGAACAGCCTCATTAGAAGGTTATCTGGATCCATGGCTAGCGAAAGGTGTTCATTGTGGTCTTGTAGATCATAGAAGACACAGAGGACTTGGGTGTCCTGGAAGGTCAGAAGGTGCTGAGGATCTACAGCTATAACAAACAGGGCTGGCAAGCATCACACACCAGGCAGGACCAAAAAAACACCACCACTCACAGTTAACGCTTCCACATCCCGAGGTTAATGTCAAATCAAGTCCATCATGACTAACAAAAGATGGGTAAGACCTGAGCTGAAGATTTAATGCTGAAAATACTATTGGAGAACAATCACACAAGGGTGACAGTGGCGCATGCAGGAGGTGGCCAAGCAGGACAGGAGAACAGGGTCTGCAAGAACTACCACAGCACCAGCTCTAGCAAAGGTACCAAGTTAAGGGAAAAGACACCAGCTTCTTGAAATGTAAGAGGGTTAACCCTCTCAGTTCTTCTAAATGTGAGTCACTGCAGAACCCAACATGGTCTCAGCTTGGCCCTGTTGGCCTGCCCACAGCCCCCAGGAGATGCCCTCAGCTCTCAGACAAGCCAAGTTGATTTGTTCTAAGACAGACAGGAACAAATACCTAACGGTAAGGGTGGTGAAGCAGAGGAAAAGCTTTCCTTGCCCTCAGTGGAAGACTTCCAATGTTGCTAAAACAACCATCATCCTTTCCTGAAGGGAACCTGCTGACGTGGAGTTCTTCTCCAGAAAGGCACACGCAGCAGAGCAAAGGAATTCACAAAGGAGAAGGAGGCACAGCCTGAGCAGGGCTCCCCGGTGCTTCCCCTGTTGTCTCACACACAGACTTTTCCTCCTGCCTGCCCCCATCTCCTACAGCTTTCTCACCTCTGCCCTCCCCTGTTCTGTTCCCCAGAGCCTCTTGCCCTGAAGGCACTCGCATCCTCCCACATCATCATGGCTTTAGGACTGGGTAGGACAGGAACGGGGGTGGCTTAACCAGCAAAGAAGGAAGTGTCAAAAAGAGAGCAACAAGAAAGAACAGAGAGCTCTAAACCCCATGACCTACAGGGGAAGGTCTAATGAGTGGGAGCTATTCAACCTACAGACCTTTTCTGACAGAACAAAAGAGCAAGTTCATTGAAGATCGTCAAGGGACAACCTATTCAGCCTGTTCATGATACAGGTGAACACATCTACAGCGGGAACTGCTTCAGCTAGACAGGAACAAAAACCTAACAGTACGGGTTGTGAAGCACAGGAAGAGCTTTCCTTGCCCTCCGTGGAGGACTTCCAGTCCAGGTTACACAAGGACCATTGAGGAGCACAAGGAGCAGAGTTTCCTTCATATTGGTAGGTAGCCAAGACTTCTTGATGTCTCTAACATAGCTGCACCTATTAGATGTTCCCTGGCAAGTGGACACCAGAGCAACAGGGGGACATCCTCCACCAACAGAACATCTCTGCACAACCATCTGCTCCATCTCTCACTGCTCAGTCAGCACCAGACTTCACCATGATCAGCTTTCCAGAGGCATGGGACACGCCAAATAGCATTTGAGAGTTCCAACTTGTTTCTCCAATTCATTAATGAGTATTTTATCTTGTTAATCTGAAAAGCTGGGAAGGGATAACTGTCTTTAAGATTAATGGCAGAAACCGGAGGGGGAAGGGGAACACGAAGCAAAATTCCTTCAAGTCAAGAGCATATTTTGCTAATGCAACATGATTAATGGCAAGGATGATATTTATACTAACGGAGAAATTTATTCAAGTACACTTGCAAGATCTCCCAATTAATCCCATTCCCCCAGACCAGAAATCAATGGACATTTTGCCAGACTTCTACAAGAGCAAAGTATAAATTCCACGAGAGGAACAGGCTGTCCTATACCCAAAGATGCCACTGCTAATGTCTCCTTGACCTCACACTTACATGCCATTGCATGGGTTTCTATATGCAAATAAAACTCTTTTTATCAGTCTGCTGGTGTCAAAGCTGATGTATAGCTGAAGATTTCGATGAGTGCTGAAGTTCCACGAATATGCTGATAAAGATGATTGCCAGTGAACTGTCAAAGAGGTGTTTTTGTGTTTTGTTTGGTTGTTTTTTTTCCCTTCCCTTTTGATTTGAAATTATGACCAAAAGCATTTCTGTAAAGTCAGATCCTGTGCAAACCTCAAAAAAAAAAAATACAGGAAGGCATTGTACAGGGAGAATGTTCATGCCCACCCCCATCTCTGGCTGACTTGCCTTTCTCCAGATGTTTGAGCCTCAAACCTGCATAGAGAAGGAAATTGTTGCCAAGCATGATGGGATAGGGGTTCTCCTAGGAGAACAGGTTCTGACCAGGAACACCCCCTGCTCAGGGGTCACACGGTGCACACAAGTCCTTTGGTTTCCTGATGGACCCTGACACCAGCTTACCTGTGTCTACATGACCCACCTTACACGTGCAGGGCTGCATCCTCCACCAGCACAGCCAGTTTTGCCATGGACAATGAACATCCTTGCACAGCAGTGGCTCAGGAATATGCATTTCCAACATCAGAAGGACACCTGTGGTCAACCCCAACCACATCCCTCTTGCTGTTGCCCTTTGATCCCTCTGATACCCTCACATCATTCTCCTCAGTGCCTCTCTTTTGTTCAGATACAGACATTCCCTAGGTCTGACCTCTCCTGCAGGCACCTTGTCTCCTCTTGCAAATCATCGTCTACTGTTTTGAACTACCCAAGGATCTGGTACACACTTTACACAACCTGTTGCAGATACACCCTACACTATCCCACCTACAAAAGAAAAAGAACTAAGGCAATAATTTATACCCAGATAGGTATTTTGGAGGGCACTGCTTATAAACCCCCTATCTTCAGGAAGAGAAGATCAGTAAAGAAATTTTCCCTCTTTCCTACAGCTGAAGCTGTAGCGTTAGCAGATCAGTTACACGTGAGCAGGAGTAAAATCAAAGAGGGAGAAGCCAAACCCATCAGGTGTGTGCACATAGGCCTGGGCAGGTAGAGACTCTACGAAGAGCACGGGAAAACTATGTGTGAGGAGCAGAGTCTGAAGGCAAGGCGAGCAAACCTCAGGCAGGACCAAACCAAACGGAACATGCCGAACGCCGCTTGAGATGGCTCCGAGCCCGAAGGAATCCACCGGAGGTGGAGATTTTTAGCCCCAGAAAGGCAGATGCAAAGGATAAACTGAGAATCCAAACAGTGCTATTTTCAGCAAGAGTTTTCCTACAGGAGGCTCTAAAATCCTTCTGCAAAGCCTGCCAAGATGACTTGGGGCACCTCTTTCTCCTCCTGCAGCAAACGACAGTGTACCTCTTTTAAGCAAGGACATCTTGGTTTGATGATGTCACCACCATTTGTGGAATTTTGGGAGAGATGGGCCCTTTCATACATTCAGGAATCAGCCTGAATTTCAAACCCACAGTATGGGGGAAGTCAAATGTGGTGTCCTAGCACTCAGGCTTCATCCAGAGTGAAATCATTGGTTTTAGCTGCGACGCCTCAGAGAATAGGAACTCAAATGGGAAGAGAAGGAAATACAAATTAAAAAATAAATAAAGCAAGGTGCTTAGAAGCACAAAGGATTAACACCAACATGCATCTTAGATCAGTTCAGCAGAAACTCTGTTTTGGTCCAGCATATTATTAGATGGAGTTCCTGTATCTGATTCTCAGTATTCCCAATTGTTTATCAGCCAGCAATGGACTTCGCTTCTCTACCTGAGAATTGAAAAAATGCTATTTTATTTATCATGTTTTTCTCCCCCAATTCCTTTTCCCGTATAAATGTGGCAAAGAGCACAGCTCTGGTTTTCTCAAGCCCAGAAGGGCAGCCGAGTTAATCACTCATTTTCAATCCTTGAAGAGCAGCATGAATAACACCATTGTTGGGCAGGTATCAGTGCCCAATGCTAGGGTTACACTGCGCCTGGAAATCAGGAGCCTTTGGATTGCCCCTCCCAACGAGTATCAAACGAGTTTGGGTTTTTTACAAAATACCAGACAAACACTGGAAAAAATTAATGGAAACTGGAAAAATCACTTCAGCTTACAGTCTGAACCTGACACATGAATTTTGACTCAAACTGGTAAAACGCTCCCTTTTCCTCCACGTAAACCAACCAGCCCAGCCTTCCATTTGCACTATCTCCTTGCATTTATCAAGTTTAAGCTAACAATGGGAATACTGAAGAAATCCAGCAAGGAAACACAGAGCCATTGAGCCACGATGGCCTATCAAGGATTCTATCCATCTTAATGTCTAATGCCACATTCTTCCTCGCTTAGATTTCAACGGATACGAGGAAGAGTCGAGCAAATTTTATGTAATTGCCATGCACTTAAGAGCTTCCGAGGAGACTGCATTTCCCATTTACGAGGCACAGACCCAAAGTGTAGTGTGCTACCAGTCACCTGCATCCACCTTATCTCAAGGCTTCCAGATCAGTCATGCAGCATTATTTGATATAAGAGAAAAAATATAAAAAAAAAAAGAAGAAAACCAACCCAAAACATAAGGAGTCCCCAAAGAGCTCCTTACCAAACACACTTTACTGGATCTTTAGGTGAAACTCATTACGGATGGTGACAAAACTAGAGGGAGGAGTGCAAGAACGAGCAAAGCTGCTTTTCACAAGAGACAAATTACTCGGTTTTATTTGCACAGAGAAATACATGTCCGTACTAGTTCTCCTGTTTGAATTCAGCCAAGGTTAGTCATATGATTAAAAAACTAAAAAAAAAAAAAAGAAGAAATTTATCTGTTCCTTAATGCATTTCTGGCAGCTTTAGCAATAAAACCACAGGGATTTGTTAGCAGTAGAAATTATGACGACGATTTTTATTCTCCGTGGATAATATTTTCTAGCGTGCTGACTTAAAGCCTATTGACCAGCCTGAAAATTTAGATTTTAATAATTTTTGGCCAGGCTTTTAAGGGTGTTGCAAAATTCCTTAGGAATATAGATGGCTTTTAAAATAGTGCTAAGCAGCAAGTTGAAAATCTGACCCTGAGAAGCCTTGAAAGTGAGAACAACTTCATCCAGCACCTCCCTTCTCTGGTTTGGAAAGGACCTTTTGGCACTTAGGTGTCCCAGAAATTCAGCTTTTAACACTGGGAGTAGCCTTGCTTGCACGGTGACACAAAGCTGGTGGGGATGACAAGCGTGTCTGGCTTCTTGCACCCCCCTCAGTGGATTCTCTCCAGGCTGCTTCTGGTGGCCAAAACACTCAGGTCAAGGTTGTTTACACAATTAAAAGTCAAAACCTCCTGGAGGGTAGGTGCCTTCTAATATATCCTCATAACTCCTCCATAACTCCTCCCTCAGAACTCCAACACATGACTTGGGTACTTTACAGAAGAGCAAAGAAAGAATTTCCATTGTGCAACTATGGAAAAAGAATTAGAATTATCCAAGCATTCCCACATATATATTCACACACATGTAGTGTGTAATCTGGTTAAAGAGATCAATAAATAACTAATAAGCTCTCATAACTGTCAATGGCACAAAAATAATATGACTCACAGTTTGTGTCCATTTGTTTCTCTAAAGATTATTCCCATTTGAAGGAGACCACACACGGATGTGGATACAACAAAAAGCAATGCATGAGGAAAAAAAAAAAAGGATTTTTTTTCTTTTTTTTTGGCAAAGGGATTTTCCTGCACAGCACTCACCTACACTTGATTTTCTGAAGGTTTGTTTTTGTCAGATGGATCCTTTTGCTTCGTTTTGCAACTGACTGGGAAACCTGAGCATTTCTAGCCTGAGGCTCCACATAAATTCTTCCCTCCTTGATAGATGTTTACCTCTGGCTTCTGGACGGGGAAAAAACCCCAAAACAACAAAACCCAAACCAGAATAAAGCACACATGTCCCTTGCTCCTGGCTGTCACATAGGGCCCATGATGTAGAGGCCATGGAAACAGTGCCCACAGAACCTAAAGCTGACATCCTACAAAGAGTTTCTGCTGAGTTTCAGTTAAAGGCAGGGGCCACCAGTTCCCTCCAGGTTAATCACAAGGAAAAATAAAATAAAAATAATCAATCAACACATGTATGTGTGGTATAGAAGTGAAGAGCAATGACTCTGCCTCCCCATGCCAGTCCTGGACCCTTCTATCCGAGGCAAGCCTGGGATGCTAAATGGGTACCACAGCTTGATCCTGCGGTCACTGGCTGCCCAAACCAAGAGGCAGCTCATCTGGAATAAGGCAACAAGACAGTGCAGACAGGTCAGATGAAGAAAAGAGATACTCTGAATGGTTTTTGGGCTCCATGTCGGTCAGCAACAGCCTGGCTATTAGTGGAAGCTTCTCTGAAGAAAGACTAATAACATGTCTCAAAACCACCTAGGGCAGTTTGTGACAACGTCAAAGGAAGGTGGTGAAAAGGAAGACAATGTTACGAGGGAAACGTTAGATACCTGCTTTCAACACACACGGAGCCTTTGGTCTGAGCACACAATTGTTCTGCAAAGGTTAAGATTAAGATATAATACTTAAGTGAATATTTAAAGGAGGACCCGAGCGCCTCTGTAAGGCTGAAACCCAAAGGGTTTCCAAGGGGAAGGAGACAAAGTCAGCTGAAGTCCTGGAAGGAATGAGGGTGGGTATTTCTCACATCCCAGTACCATGTCTTGCCACAAGCCTTCTGCATCCTCATCAAACAAAAACAGCACAAGAACACAGGAGTTTACAGGGACCACAAACACAGGAAGTTATGGGCACCACATAAATAGCTTTGTACCTTGGTTTTCTGGGACTGATCTAATTTAGCTGAGCTAAACATTGCACAATCTTTCCATCTCAATGATAGTAAGGCCTGGCGAACTTAATGCAAACTTAAATCAGCCTCTGAATCCGTCAAGCACTTCAATCCATCAGACTGTTCTTTTATCTGTACCTCTACCAGCTCTCTCCAAAAGATCCACTCCCCCGTCTTTTTTCTTTTTTCCCAATAAATAAGTAAATAAAATCCATAAAAAAGAAGTAAATACATAAAATAAATAATTAAATAAGTAATAATAAAAAAGTAATATAAAAATACATTAAAAAAAAAACCTAAACAACCAAACCAAACAACACACACACAAAAAGACAATCAAAAGCAAAACAACACTGACACCAAAATAACCAAACCAAATAAAAAAGCAGCTCCCCTGTATTTCAGTCACTGTTACTATCTCCAAAATTATCTACCTGTGCTGGATTCATACCAGGGAGATTTACAGGACTTAATGGCAGCAAAGGCTGGAGGTCAGTTAAGGGAGCTCTGAAATTACTCGCCTTAGGATAACGAATTCCACAGCAGTTGCAGCAAAGCACGGGCATAATGACTGCTCTGAATGTGCTGATGACAGATGGAAACAAGTCCTGTTACACAGGCAGTGCCCATGTCCTCGTGTACGATACAATTCTCCTCTTGATAATTAACTTTCCTTGTATCCAGGTGCCCCAAGAAGCAGCACAAACTGCCCTCTCGCTTCAGCCCAGTTGGACGTGCAGCGTCGGTGCCACCGCTGTTGCAAGAGGGATGTGCAAACTCATAACTGCACCCAAGTGTTACCTCTCTGCCCTAAACAAAATGGGTTTAGGTTTCAAATCCAATTTACACCCCGCAGTTACGGGATGAATTGCTGAGCTACCGCAGTTGTAGTAACCAAGCTGGCTCTTTCATCCTTCTCTCTACAGATTTCCATACATCAAGTTTCCTCCTGCTACTGCTAATTTTTGCCTTTCCTTCCCCACATTAACTCATAGGTTTCTAATTGGCTTTTTAAGAGCTCCCTGCTCCTCCCCACCATGGTCAGCTGTGCAGGACCAGCCCAGCAGCACTTCCTTGCTACTTCTACCCCACTCCTTGTACTCTCCTAATCCAAGTACTTCAGCAGGGCTTCCCTTTTCCTCCACCCTTACCTTAGATTATTTCTCAGCAACGAAAGCAGCGAAACAAAACTTCCCAGTGAAAGATCTTGCCAGCTCCCCTGGTGATCCAGGAGATGAGTAGGATCAGGGGGATATTTGACACTGACTCTGATGCACCACTGAGCTCTCACCTCGCCAAACATCACACTCCCACTCCTTAGACTTAGCTCTCCATTGGAGCTTTGCCATTTTTGTACCAATGAATACAGAGAAGGACAGGAAGAAAGGATTTAATGCTGATTTTTTTTGTGTGTGACTTTGTTTTGGTTTCTTTCTAAATCAGTAATACCTTTCCTGTGGAACCACCTAACTGCTTTCCAACCTAAATAGAAATGGTGCAGAATATTTTAAAGATTGCTCACTGCAAATTGAATAAGCTCATATTGAGCCTTTTGGGAAGCATCTACTATAAAATGGCTAGCACAACAATTTATTGGGTCTTCTTTCATTTGCCTTTGGCTGTCATAAGCAAAAAGATGAATCTTTTCAACAGGGCAGTATTCTCAGCAGCTTTCCTTTGCCCACACAACTTACAAATTCTTAGCAACTTCATTAGGTTACTTTAAAAAGTAACAGGCTAAACATGCAGAATACAGCTTACAGCATAAAGTGTTACAGGATATAATGAAAAAGGAATGTTATGCTCACAAGGCAATGTAAAGGAGGAAAAAGGAGAAGGACAGAGCTCATCTCTGCTGGAATTAATTGGGAGCTCCCAAGGATGGGGCCATGAGAAAGATGCTAAATACTAAAACTTATACTAAGACAATGTAAAACTTAAACTTACATTAAGACAATATAAATCTCAACCAGTGGTGTAGAGTAGCCAAAGGTCTGTGTGTCTACATGGGCATTTTTAAATCATGCCAAACACGGAGTGGGCAACAGCACAAAGTCTCAGCCAGTCCTCAGTGTTTTTATGCTTATTTAAATGAAGTTTCTAAAATGCAGTTTAAATGTGGGGGCTAAATTCCAGCTGCTGACAGTCCTGAGAATCAGAGGCGTACAAATGTGATTTAGAGCCCTTGGTCATTAGTAGCAATTAATCTATGTGTGTATACTATTAATGTATGTGAAGAAAAGGGCAGTGACTGCATGTCAAGACCAAGCCTGGGATTCCTTGACACGTCTTCTGTGTGTAAATGGAATATTTATTTATAGCTGCAGTAACAGAAGCAGCTCGTTCTGGAAATGATTCACAAGCAGAAGGGAATAAATTGTGAGTCGACTGCCAATCACCTAAACCCCCAGAGCACTGCTGAATTTTGACAGTGAGGACAGAAGCTGTATTAGATTTATATTACTGAAAAAGATAAATTCTTAAGCTGAGATTAGTCAAAACCTTTCCTGGGTGAACAGAAGGAAGCTGGGGAGAGGTGGAAATTCTCTCACTGATGGGGGAAGCCTGTTCGCAGTGTGGTGACACCAAAACCAAGGTGTTCTGGGATCTTAGAAGACACTGCTAACTAACAGCAATCCCAGCTACACGCAGGTATCAACCACAGTCATGGTCTTGACATTGTAATTCCCCAGGTGGCTGTACTCATGATGACCAAGCCAATTCAACACATGCAACTGTCAGCAAAAGCAAAAGAAATACTAAATAATCAGAACCAGAGGCTGGTTTGGGTTGGAAGGGACCTCTAAAGGCCATCTAGTCCAACCCCCTGCAGGGAGCAGGGACATCCCCAAATCAAGAGACTTTGGGACATCCCCAAATCTGCTGCAGTTGCTGTGAAGCAAATTTCCATACTCAGTTCCATATGCAGATGACACAATGACTTATGGAAGGTGAAACTGGTAGAGAGTCAATGACATCAAGTTCAGAGCATCTCCAGTCATACCCTGTTCACCTCAGAGATCAGGCCTGTTGGCTTTGGAGGACTGTGTTTAACCAAAAGGCAAGATAAATATGCAACAGAACTTCGGAATCAAAAGAAGGAGGTAAAAAAAAATTAAAAGAAAGAAAAAAGGAGGGGAATTTTATGTAAATATGGATTTTTTTATGGCTCGAGTGCACCCGTTTACAGGGCTAGAAAACTATTTAGCCATCAGCTGAAGGAAACACTGCAGGAGAACAAAAATGAGGTTCAAGTGAGTCCTCCAAAACCTGCCTGCAAATGCACAACTTAATTCAGCCATGGGATTCTAATAAAATAAGATTCCTCTAAAAACAAACAGCTTTGCTTTGAACATTTGTTACCTGTCATTCTAAATTTGGTAAAAAGTTGAAAAATTTTGGTTAAAAGTCTCCTCTAAGGAACCAAAGTACAAAGAGTAGAGAAGGATCTTTGGTTTTAAACACTCACAGCCATTATCAATGCCTGATATCCCAAAGGGGTTTTCTGAAATCACACTTTTTTTTCAATCCAGTCTATTCTTTCTTTTTTAATCTAGCATAAAGTAGCAGAAAAACTCCTTGGAGGGAGCAAGAGATGGTATTTTCTAGAAACTAAAGCCAAGCTGGTGAGCAATTCCAGGAATTCCTTCTTACTGACAACTTTCAGGGGGCACTTTCCAGAGTACAGGAACCAGCTGGGGGGTTCTGCAGGGAAAACTCATTAATATAATATTCTCCACGAGACATTACTAAAAAAAAAATGGATTTAATGCCAATATATGCCTGACAACTGCCCTCTCAAACCAAATGAAAGCACTCAGCACAGTTCCTAATCACATACAGTAATGAATTTCCTACTTTCCAGTATCAAAGACTGAATTCCAGTACTGCTTGGTGGACACCACCTTCTGAGGTTCTGCAAAAGGCACGTTTCCCATCAGCATGAAAGAAAAAAAAGTGCATAGTTGCAAGAATCCTTTCATATTATCTCCACTGCTGACTCTAGCAAAGCAAAATCTTATTAGGGATCTGATCTCTCTTCATCAGAAGATACAAAGCAAATGAGCAGACAACATTGCAGGGTGTTGTTTTTTTTTCAGTGCTGAATACATGAAATGTAAAGTGGATTCAGTAAGAGAAGAACTGCATAAAATATTTAATGCTGGAGGAGAGCATTTTAAGGTATTTCCCTGTACAGAGCAAAGAACAGGGGGGTTTTCATAGGTTCACAGAATGGTTTGGGGGCAAAGGGACCTTTCAAGGACATCCAGTCCAACCCCCTGCAGGGAGCAGGGCCATCTGCAACCAGAGCAGGGTGCTCAG
>JANHFX010010660.1:23468-35280 GCA_027560015.1 Chloroceryle amazona | reverse complement strand
CCAGGGCTCTCAGCCTGGCCTGGCACAGAGATGCTCCAGCCCCTCAGCATCTTCCCAGACTCTGCTGGACTCTCTCCCATAGCTCCCCATCTCTCTTGACCTGGGGAGCCCAGAACTGGACACAATACTCCAGAAGTGGTCTCACCAGTGCAGAGTAGAGGGGGAGATCTCCCTCAACCTGGTCATACTCTTTAACACGCTCGAGGAGCCCATTGGCCTTCTTGGCCCCAAGGGCCCATTGCTGGCTCACGGTGACTTTGTTTTCCACCAGCACTCCCAGGTCCTTCTCCACGCAGCTGCTTTCCAGCAGGTCAACGCCTCACCTGTACCAGTGCACATTCAACTTTTGTACCTATGCAGTTACCTGTCAATAAATCACTGACTGACTTCTAGACACATTCATATATTCTAAAAATATTGTAAAATTCTAAAATGTAACCAAAATCAAAAATGTCCAAATCTGTTTTTCAGCTGCCCGCTTAGTGATGCAAACCAGCAAATAATTAAGCCAATATTTATGCAAAAAAAAGTCCCAGTTTATAGTGACTTGAATCTTTCAGAGAACAGTTTTGAACCTCTTTTTAAGTCTAAGTTTTAATGACCCATCCTTCCTCAAAAATATTTCAGCAATCATAATTTTAAGCATCTCATTTAAGATGAGGAAAAGCCAGTAGAAAAAAAATCACTCCTAATCAAATCAGTGCATTGATAAATAATTTAGAAAATGAAAAAGAGTGAAATGAGGTTCTTCAGCTTCTCTAGGTGAAATCCTCAGCTGTGCTGCGATATCTTGGGCTGTCAGGGAAAGGTCATGAAGATGGGGAGCTGGAAGAAACAGGACTGGGCAAAGAGGAGGCCAAATCTGTTAGGATTTCAGATGACATAAAACCACACTGACCAGTCATAAAACATCAGTACCTGCCAGTCTCAACGATCAGGGTGTTTGCTGTGCAAAGAACACACACATTAATGAATAATCGATGCAGATGCTGTAATTCTGACCTACTAAAGACTGAGTTTAAGCCATTCTATAACAGCTCTGTCTGTCAGAGCCCTGGAAAACACCGTTCTGCATTAGAAGGTGTGAGAATTCACACAAGTAGTTTGTTTATGGTCTGCATCACAAGGTTTACGAAGGGAAAGAAAGATTTTAGTACTTCAAACTGTGACCTAAACTCAATTATTTGTCAAATTTGCAGCCATCAATCTAATCAATGAAGAGTCATGTAAAAGATACGGAGTCAGAGAGTCAAACTATGCAAAAAAAACCCACACAAACCCCTCCAATGTTGTAATGAGAAATAGAATCTTGGCCTACCCTTTTCAAATGAGGGGGTGGCAAAGCTACATTCATGGTATTCCCATCACTTTGAACAAAATCACCAAGATCCAGCTGAGGTGAGACTCTATTGGGAGAAAATAATTCTTTTCAGGTTGCGGGGGACGACAGGATTTGAATTTAGGTGCAGCTCATCAGTTTTAGACAGAAATTCTACATAATTTCAAGCTGTTTTAAAATCTGAGTGCGAGTCAATATTTTACAGAGCAGATGTAAATATTATTTTGGATTATTTTCAGGAGAAATGATAGCTCTGATGGAAACAGAAAATTCTCTTATAGATGCTCTCTATGAAAACCGTGCGTGTGTTCCGTGAAAACATAACTACAGATAAGTTTAAATACACCTGTTAATCAAGACAAGAAACTCTCTGTTATTTATATACAGTGAAAACCAGTTCAAAACCAGTCTCCACTCAGAAACCTGCTGGCGCATTGTCCATCGAAAGTGCTGGTTGATCTCACCCAGGAAAGTTATTGTCTACAAACACTTTTCTCTGTTGAAAAACCATGCCAAGCATAAGCACCTTTCCATCATATAATGGTGAATTATCATTACTTGAGTCAACCAGGGGGTTGCTGTTGGGGTTTTTTTTTGTCAAAATACTGCAGGCCATGCGAAGTATCTTCACTAAAATATCCGAGGACTTCATGATATACACTTGTCTTTCCACCATCCCCTTATGCTTGCTGTAAATAAGAAGTGTGGGTGATTTCTCCTTGCACATACCCAAACCACCTTCTTACAGCCCACAGAAAGGCAGACCCTCTTCAGGCAGACGCAACGGGAGGGTGCGGCGTCACGACAACGCGACCATCACAACTGACGCAAGCACTGCCATGTTGACTGTCCTCCTGCTGCCATCCGACGTTCTCCGGGCGTGCAATACAGCGAATACCGCATTGGTGTGGTTGGTTGGTATTTCCACGTTGCAAATCATGCCTTCGCAGCAAGAAACACATTCCTGTTGAGAAAAGGGAGGTCATTGGACGTGGGGAAGTTCAGCGGTAGCTTTCAGAGATACATGTTCTTTTCATCTGGTTGCAAAGGTTACAGCTCAACTGACTCACGGCTTTCACCTGGTAGCCTGATCCAAGGCAGCAGATCACAGAACCCCAGCAGGATAGGGGCTGGAAGGGACCACTGGAGATCACCTCGTCTGCCCAGAGAGGCTGTGGAGTCTCCTTCTCTGGAGAGATTCCCAACCCACCTGGACCCTGCGCTGCTGGGCCCCCTGCTCTGGGTGACCCTGCTGGATGGAGCAGGGGGGTGGCACCAGGTGATCTCCAGAGGTCCCTTCTGATGCCAGCATGCTGGGCTTCAGAATAAGCTTTACCTAGCATCTCAGGGATGAGAGGGCAGCAGTTCTAGGTTTATGTCACGGAAGGAAAACTCAGTTGTACCTTGCTTAAGAGTACAGCCTTTGTGGACAAACAGGGTCTTGCTTTGTAGAGCACGCTCAGTTATCCAAGCCACATTAGGCAGAGACATGACAGGAGCACCCAGCTCCCAACCTGGCTTGCCCAAGGGCTGACAGTGACAGAGCTGCAGCACCGCAAGCATCGGAGCGGGTTGCGCATCTACCTGGGCACCTTACTCTGAACTCAGAAAGCAAGTCACGCAGAAACTTGGTTTCTCTTGGTCAATCCTAGAGAGCAGATCTTGGCACATCCTCCTCAGCTCAGCAGGAGAAACAGAGAACTGCAAACCCCAAAGCCAGTGGGCTGCCCTCACACAAAGAGGAGCTCTCACCATGTGGCCGCTTTCCCGGTGACGGTGGCAGCCTACAAAATGACATTCTTCTCCAGTAGCACATTTTTTGGTGACCGAGGTGCTCTTCCCATGGTCTGTGAAGAGATGAACTGTCAAACAGTACTGAGTACCTACGAAATAAAATTTAAGATGGTTATTTGCGTGAAGCAGGGGCTCTTCTGAAAGGTTTAAGAAGTGCAGCTGATTTAGCAAAATATTCTGGTAAAAAATGACATATTTTGGCTGTATAAAGCCATTTTTTTTTCCAACTTGACCAAAATACCATTTAGCAAGATATTCTTTGGTGATGAAATCTTAAGCTTAACTGCCCCTTCAAACCTCCAGCAAGGCTGCTACCATTTAAACTCATTATTAGCACTATAATCTATGCATTTATCTTCCACTCTCTACTATATTTTTAGCAGCACATTCTTGCTTGGTTTGTTTCGGGCAGGTTTCCTCATTCCTCTAGTTTCTTTCTTCCCCTTTCCCACTGTTAGTGTGAATATTGTTGTGAAGCAAAATGAGGAAATGCATTTCTATTCTTCTCTATGCATCTATCATCCTCTCATCCAAGTATGAGCCCCAGTCATTCAGGTCTTGCTGCTCACCAGCACGCCTGGGAGGGACCATTATACCTTGGGATGCTATCCAAAAGGAAGAGGAGAAGGCTACTGAGGTAATCCTTAAATTATTTTTTTTAAACAGCATCTTTAAAATGAAGTCTTAGGAAGCACACAGGTTTATAGATATATACACACACATATATAATTGATCTTGTATTGATATATTAATAAAACATTAACGACTGTATTAATAAACTGTTTATACAGAATGATAACATACTAAAATGTTTCCTACACCTACAGAGAGAGAGATAAATAATTTTCCACTGTTGCTTTGCACATTGAAACGGTCAAAATATTCAACTCAGCAGAAATGGTGTGATTCAATATTATTAACAACATAACTCAGGGCACATTATTCCTGTTCAGTTAGATTTCCACGGGACGGCTGAGTCAGGGAGAAGGAAATTAAACTATCATAAAGAATCTCCTTGGTACAGATGCACTTACTTTCAGGACACCATCTATCTTCAGCCCATCGGTTACAGTCGTAATTGTCCGCTGCGTTGTCACAAGTAAAGCACTTAAAACTGTTTGGAAACGGAGTGGCTTTAAAAGTATTAAAATAGAGTAAGTTTGGAAGTATTAACAAGGAAAGAAATATATTCAAAGTAGCTCTGTAAGTGGTTCTACACACATACACTCAACAAAAACATATCCATATATTTCCATATTCCCAATGACACATCACTGTTAGACAAATAAAACCCATGAAACAAGTTCTGTAGAAAAGCGTTTACATTTTTAACTGGTTTTGCTGCACCTGAATGTTAATGAAACATCTCCTCCTCGTTTTCATTCTCTCTCGATCCAAACCACCACTTAAGTAGCGGTGGGAAAAAACAGGAGAGAGAGAACATCTTATATATATGCACAGGATCCTATATCCGTGTGTAGGGCTGCACAGACACACCAGCACAAGCTACATTCATATGGCTTTTTGATTCCTTTGATGGAAAAAAAAAATAAATAATAATAATAATAAAAGCTACTTTCAAAACCAGCTTCAGATCCCAAGATCTGCAGCTCTGAAGAAGTTTGTTCCCTCTGATAAAGGATTATTTGAAAATCTTATTTCCATTATAGAAATATATAAATGATTTGGAGATGCAGAGTTCCCTAGATGGACAAATACACCTATTCTGTCGAAGCTGTCCTGATTGTTTTAATCACACACATAATGAAAACCTTCTCCCCTTAAATGAAGGGATGGAGTGCATTTGCTGCTAGATAAGAGGGGAAAAAGAAAGGATGCTATTAGTGACAACTGGCTTCACAGGTCTCACAAGGTTTTTAATCACCTTTGGTTTGAATTAATTGCATACAGCACACCTATTCTTCCCCTTACAAAAACCCCAACGAGATAAAAGACAAAACCCATCTGTTCTGTATTATTTATGAGAAATCCACTGCATAATCTGCTCTGAAGGAAGACATTTCAGAGACAGAAAAAGATAATAAAAGCACTTGAAGTGTGAAAGCCCTCGCGCCCTCTTTAATCTAGCACCGGGTGCAGCTGTTTGTTTTCATTCAGGCAACTTATAAAAACCTTAGAAATGAACTAAACTGCTGCAGGTTGAAAAGCAAAAGTTGCATTTTCAATGTTTTATCCTTCACGTCTAAAGAAGGTGAACACTTGCAAACCGAAGGATGGAAAGAATATGGCACTGAACTCAAATGTTAAGCTAAAATTCCACGCACAAAGGAAAAAAAAAAAAAGCATAAGATGTCTACTTACGGTCTAGTGGGGGTCTCACATTGTAGAAGTTGATGTTCTCAGCTGAAACCCAATTTCCTGAGAGGATGAAGAACGCAAGAAAGGCTCCAGCCAGCATGTGAGAGAGTAACAACATGCTGAGTGTTACTGGACATGAAAAGCGAAACTCTTAGGCCTAGGATAGAAAGGGAACACATTATTTAGGGCGAGTCATAAAGAACGGAGCAAGCAGAACAAAAAATTTCCTATGAACTACTCCTGAAACCTTGAAAAGTCAGTCTGTAGATCCATCCTGTGAAGCTGGCTAATGCAAGCAAGCACGCGATGGTGAGCAACGCAAAGCTGAGCAGCTACTGCCTTCTGCTGGTCAGGGTCCCACAAAGAGTACTTGCATTTCCACCAAAAAAAGGAGCTAACATTATCTCTTTAATCTGTCTGTCCTAAATAACGACAATCTCAGAGATTCCTTGCAAGCATTCTTAAAAATCAACACCAAAAACTGAGCTCCTTCATATCCGACTTGAAACGGGCAGGATTAGAATGCCATTAGAAGAAAGCCAAATGCAGACAAATGTCATTTTTAACACCAAAGCCTGGAATTCAAGACCATAAATGTTCTTTTTAACACTAAAGCCTAAAATTCAAGACCAGTTCCTTATCTGACAGACACCACTGTAAGCTTATCGACTTCAGATAAGCCACATCATCTGAATTCTAAGTGCACTTAACCAGTGGCACAGCATTAAAGATCCTGTGTGTAAATTAGATTTATTCCTTTTTGAAGTGCATACCAAGGAAATGCCAAGGAAGATGCCTGGTGATGGTACACAGGTTTTGGAGGATTGCAAAGGAGAACGTTCAGGGAGATGAGATCCATCTTTAGGGTGTGCTTTGCACATTTATTTGGGGTTCCCCGGGTCCATTGATAAGGCTTTGTAGAGAAGAACTACTAATCAGTGAATGTTTTGGTCAATTTGATGTTTGGGTAGACCCACAGAGGTATCTACACAGAGGTATGACCTAGTGCAGGTATTAAAAAGCAGAAGTAGCTTAAGTGGCACTTGGCCCATGCAAATTCCCAGCAGGAGAAACAAGCTGGAGTGGAGGCTCCCGCCAAACCAGAGATGTTGCTTTGAGCTGCCAAGTGCATTCATTCCTTTGGGAATGTCTCTTCACAGGCCTGCGTGGATTGACACCACTCAAGACCACGGCAGAGAAGTCAAAGGATTTCATCATAGAATCATATCACAGAAACTCAGAATTCATTCTTGTTCTTGTTGTGTTGGTTTAGTTTGGTTGGTTGTTGGGTTTTGGGTTGTTTTTTTTTTCTCTCCAATAGACACAGGCAGGACTTAAAATCATAGAATGGTGAGGGTGGGAAGGGACCTCTGGAGATCGAGTCCAACCCCCTGCCAGAGCAGGGTCACCCAGGGCAGCCCACACAGCAACAGAGCCAGGGGGGCTGGAAAGTCTCCAGAGCAGGAGACTCCACAACCTCTCTGGGCAGCCTGGGCCAGGCTCTGTCACTGGAACAGGGAAGAAGTTTCTCCTCATGCTGATGTGGAACCTTCTATGCTCAAGTTTATACTCGTTGTTCCTTGTCCTATTGATGGGCACCACTGACAAGAGCCTGGCCCCTTCCATTGGCACCCACCCCTCAGATATTTATAGACGTTCACAAGCTCCCCTCTCAGTCTCCTCCTCTCCAGACTCAACAGCCCCAGCTCCCTCAGTCTTTCTTCACAGGGAAGATGCTCAAGTCCCTTCATCATCCTCACAGCCTCCTTTGGACTCTTTCCAGTAGATCCCTGTCTCTTTTAACCTGGGGAGCCGACAGGGGAGACTTAGCTGAGAGATGGTTTTGCCAGGGAACCAATGGACAGAAAGGTCCAACTTCACACGCTGGGATTTAGCTGTCCTACCCCAGATTTGTTTTTTAAATCATGGCTTTATGAATATAGGGCAGTAGCTACCAAGAAAGCCACAGCACACCTTTACCTGCAGTGCACCTCCAAGGCTGTTTTCCACAGATGGTCCAGATTTCTTCTGACTGTAGCCCAGGCTCAAATGCAGGATTAAGAACAGGATTCTGTGGAAAACAAACAGCACCCGATCAGCATAATTCTGTCCTCAAGGAACTAATTAGTTTAAACCTGTATGTCCTTATTTATGTTGCAAATAGAGACCTAGAAGCGTGGTGGGTTTAATAACAAAATATCCCAAGAAGCACCTGAACTACACAGTATGGCTCTGCTCTACTGTGTGCTCTCCTACTACACAAATGCAGATTCCCTCCTCCCTGGGACACCCCGGTTTCAGAAAAGACAAATGAAAGGCAAAAGGTGAAGCAAAGAGCCCACTCAGTCCTTCCGTGAGGATGAGTTTACTTCTCTTGCAAGGGAAATGCATTACCCAAGCAATGACCTTGGCAAGACCAGACTCTACCAGTTGAGTATATATTTCACACTCTAGAGATACACAAACTTTCAACAGAGGTAATGACCAAAATAGAAGCACTAATCAGCAGCAAGGTAGCCCAACAGGGCACAGACAGTCATCAGCCTCTCAATTAGAGGCTACGAGCCAACTGTGAAGTAAACAGGTCTCCCCCAGTTCATCCCTTAACGATACAGAAGCACAAAAGTGTTGGTGCTCACAAAATAATCTTTTATCCCCCTGTCAAGAGGTGACAGGGTTTCTATTTGAGCTGATCAATTTCTTCTTTTCTGCACGGACAATAATTCCACATATTATCCCACTCTTATGCCTTAAGGTATTTTTGGATCAGGTTTCCATGATGTAAACAAGAGAAGGTAGAACCACAGTGCACCAAACCCCTTCATTAATACCATAACCATTATTCTGAACGAGCTGGAGAGTTAAGTCACTGTAATAACAAAATGTCACAGGTACCAGCAGCAAAATACATTAGCATAATTTCTAGAAAATGATAGTTTCTGTGAAAATAGCCCATCTAAAATGAACAGCTGAAGATGCACAAAGGCTAACTCAAGAGATCTTCATTTCCCACGCAGGGGAGAATACTTAGACGGTGATTTAAAAACAAAAACACCCCCGAAGCACAGATTATGAAACACAATTATGCATAATTGAATCATAAAATGGTTTGGGTTGGAAGGGACCTTAAAGATCATCCAGTTCCAAACCCCCTACCACAGGCAGGGACACCTCCCACTAGAGCAGGGTGCTCAGAGCCTTGTCCAACCTGGTCTTGAACAGTTCCATGGATGGAGCACCCACAGCTTCCCTGGGCAGCCTGGGCCAGGGTCTCACCACCCTCAGAGTGAAGAACAACTTCCTAATTTCTAATGTAAATCCATCCTCTTCCAGTTTGAAGACATTACTCCTCATTCTATCACTACACTCCCTTGTGAAAAGACCATCCCCAGCTTTCTTTTAGGTCCCCTTCAGACACCGGGAGGGGGGCCTTGCTCTTGTATCCCTGGACAATCAGGGAACCAGTTTTCACCAAGTCCCATTGGACAGCATCAGGTCTTTAATGCTTGGGTGTTGTTGGTAAGACAACATCCTTCTTCAGGATTCCCTTGCAAAACAGCTCCATGAATGCCCTTTGAATAGCACAAGGAAGTTACTTTTAAATTCTTAGGACAGTTTTAAGCAAGTAGCAAATGTCAGTATATCTTGGGCAGCTCAATAGCTTTTAATTCAATTTTACTCTGTAGGAAGACAGGATATCAAATCATTTCAGTGCATAACAGTTGCAAAATTCACCTCCTTCACATGTATTTTTTTTCTGCAGTTTTTATGAGGTTGAGGAAAATTTGCCTTTATGGGGAGACTGGTCTGTAACTCGAGCTGATGCACCTGGATAGCAAATAAAAGGCACAATTACACTTGTGCCAGCTTTCGACAAATTCAAGCTCTCTCCCTCTCCCCCTCCTCTCCCCCCCTAGTTCCTCTTGCTTTCCCCAGAGAAACTCATGCCAAATGGAAAATTTTTGAGAATATAAATACAAAAAGCTCGTTTCCAGTCAGTGCAAAGCACGGTAAATTAACCTCACCATTTGCTGTAGTCAAAGGTGTCCTTGTTTGCTAACCAGGCCAATAAATAATGGATGGTGTTTGACAAAGTCTTAGTTACACAGCTGCACCAGAAACCAGTCACAAATAAAACAGGAAAACATTGGCCAAAAAATGGGTTTCATATCTTACCCGAAATCTTTTAAATGCTTATTTTCTTCCTAGCCTCTTATCTCTGTCGTGCTTCCACAGAATAGTATCTAATAGCATGAGTAAACGTTTCATTATACCCAATTAGGAGCTCTCGTTAATGAAGGAAAAAAAACCTGTCACAATACAGAAGATTAACTTATATAAACAAGAGCAAAGATGGAGACGGAGCTTTCCTGGGGCGAGGGAAGACAACCCAAGAGGGAAGGGCTGTTGCCGTTCGCTCCGTAACGAACTTGCAACTAAAGCCCAACGAGGAATACAACGGCTGACACCATTACCATATTCCAGAAGGTTTTAAGGTGTCTTTTGCAGGGTGTAACAGAAGAGGAAGAAGCAGGGTGGCTGGATTTCTCATTTTAATAAAATTCAAGCCTGTCGACATTGTTTTTCCTGGCAGACTCTGTGGAGGATTAGCAGATTTTACATCAGATACGGAATGCAAATAACACTTCCTCCTGTCATTTAGTAAGCAATTTTCAGGTGCTATTAGATAATTGCAAACGCTTATGTTAAGCTTGTTAAACACCACTTGGGGACACGAGAGACAGAAATACATAGGCAGAAAAATATGTAAGGTAAGGGCTGAAAAAGGGAAGACCAACACTTGACATCATTGGGTGTTGCCTACAACAAACCAGAAAGGCTAAAACTGGCACTTGGACTTATCAAAAAGGACAAAAATAGCTCCTTGGCTTCTCTTTTTCTTAGGCAAATACCACCATTCTCATGTTCTTCCCCAGAGACTATTTAATGTGATCTGGAAGGCACCATTTACCCCGCTTCAAAACTCAGGGAGTGAGTAAGTGGATGGAAGGAAGAAGAGATAAACGTTCATTTTCTTTGGGAAGTTTAAAATGAAAAGGAAGGGGAAATTAAATCTTCTGAAGGATTAAAAAACAAACAAAACAAAACATAACCCCGCCCCCCCAAATACTACTGTAGAACTGCAAATTAAATGGCTATGTCCTACAAGTCCCACCTTTTCTCACCCACTGAGATGGAATCTCTATGTTCTGATTTTTTTGCCACAGGAAACCAGATTTCACGTCGTGCTGACAGACGTCCGCACCCAGTAACGCTGACAGAATACAATTGGGAGTTACCGGCATCAGTTTTAAACACAACACAAATCTTTCTCTTCACCCACAGTACACTTACACCATGCCTGCAATTAAATCCGGTCTTAATTACAAGAAATTACAGAGCTCTTTATCTAAGATCTTCTAAAAGTAAAACACAGGCCGCTCTGGTAACAACCCCGTCCTTTAGCTCGGGGTGTAGTGCTGGCATGGGAAGCTGTGACGCCGACTGAGACGTGGAGGTGTCTGACTCCACGGAATGTACGACTGCCAGGATTTTGACAAAATTAATGTACAGGTAACGTGATAAATCTGAGCAGTACCGCTGAAGTATTTGCAAGACTAAAACATGTATTTGGTTTTAAGCTTGTACAAAATTCATTCGAGGCCAGGCTTGATGAGGCTCTGACCTAGCTGGAGATGTCCCTTGGACTAGATGACCTTTAGAGGTCCCTTCCAACCCAATACATTCTATGATTCTAGGAAAAAAGATCATCCACTGAATGAAAACTGCATCGCATGATGTTACACCTCTTGCCTTTTACCATCAAACCTGCTCCGCAAAAAACTACTCTGGAGCACTGATATTTCTTTTCAAACTCACAATCCCTGATCAACTTTGGAAAGTAATTTACTCTATCTAAAAATTCATTAGTGAGAGATAAATCTCCTATTCCTTTCTGCAAGTGTAGAAATTCCTCAAACCTATGGATGACCAGAAGTTTTACACCTCGGTTGTAACAGCTTCCGTAGATCACACACGCAAGTTATAAATCTGTCTATTCCATCTGGGCAAGCCTGGAAATAGGAACGTAAGATTAGTCTAGAGAAAAGAGATTACAAAAAAAAGCGTCGATTTTTCTTTCCCTGAGCTCAGCACAGAGCACTTCTACAGAAATCAATTCAATGATATTAATTATATAATCTTAAACGAGGGAAGACTAGATTAGAAATTAGGAAGAAGTTCTTCACTCTGAGCGTGGTGAGACCCTGGCCCAGGCTACTCTGGGAAGCTGTGGCTGCTCCATCCCTGGATGTGTTCCAGACCAGGTTGGATGGGGCTCTGAGCACCCTGCTCTAGTGG
>JANHFX010010659.1:133643-155968 GCA_027560015.1 Chloroceryle amazona | reverse complement strand
GGGGGGGCAGAGAGTGGAAGGGAAACGAGGGCCAAAGCAGTGTCACGGACCTTTCCCTCTCTCACCTGTACTCCAGGAGGAGAACACGATGATGTCATGGCACTTTCAGCATGACTGATGTGCACAGGGAGGACCTGCAGTGCTCGAAAGGGTCATGGGCTTGCTGTCTGCAGGTGCTGGGTGCAGTTGGTGCCCCTGGGCTGTAGGGTTGCCCCTGGACCCCTGCCACAAACTGCTCCAAACCTCCTATATCCTTCCATGCTGACAGCCAAGCTTGTGCATCACCAGTGCTTCACCCTCTGCCCCCAGGCTGGGTCAAACCCCAGTAATAATTGTATTTATTTTTTCTTCTTCCATCTTAGAAGATAGCTGGATGAAACACATTATCCTACCGTGAACTTTTGGGCTTTGATGTGGTCTGAAAAACATTATTGTGTGTTTCCCCTGCTGCTGTTTTACGTCACTACACACAATGACAACTCTGCCAGGAAGGCAGCATCCTGGCCTGAGCTGACATATTAAAATGACGATGGCAGGGATTTTGGTGGTGCACAGTAAACACATTCTTTCACCATGACGATGTTGAAAATTGTGGCTCTTCAGGGGACAGGACGGTGCCTTTGAACTGATATTGTGACTGCATGCGTGGGATGCAAATGCAGCGTGTAAAGCCACCCTGTGGTGTGCTGCTTTAATAGAGCAGATTTTCAATGACTCATTGAGAAGATGAAAATTTTCTACTCACATTTAATCTTAGCCTGATAAATCACTTGGGGGCGGGGAGTGGGGTTGTAAATCAACAGTAAAATGCACAGAATTAGTACTCTGGTGATGAGATGGACTTGGCTTTGGAGAGCCGGTGGTGTCGGGGAGCCTTAGGTGGTGGCATGGGGCTGGGAAACATGGAGGGAGGCTGGATTAAACTACAAAGATGGGTTGGGGTGGGGCTGGCTGTGGGACAGATCCGAGTGCTCAGCCAAGGCGGTGGCTCCTCCTCGTTGGCATATTGGCCACCGAGTGTGGTTAAAAGCTAATGATGTTCAGCCAGTTACTATGGCAATGATGTAGCACAAGTTGTCATGGTGATGGAGCAGAATTTGTCATCACATTCCTGCAGGAGGGTGATGGACACCATTCTGGGAGCCTCTGAACTTTACCATTCACCTTATACCTTTTTTCTTGGTAGAAAAGTTTGCCCTTGCTGTAGTCGGTGACTGTACCTGTCCTTCCAGTGCCGTTACCTGGTTTTCTGTGTCCTGGTGCTAAATTCTTCATTCACATTTAGAAAATTAAGAACAGCTCTCATAAACCAGAATTTGCTAAGCTTAACCTGATTATGTGGCCTATTATGCAAGGTATGTTAATAAAACATGTTATGAGGCTGTTGCCAGACACTTCCTTAGCCTTGAGTGTGCTCTTCACCTCTGTATCTGCCCATAATACAATTCAATAGGACATTAGGTGCCCATTTGAAAAAATAATTTTAAGCTAATCTGCAGTAAATTTGCTTCAATGCTCCCTTTTAGTGCAGAATAATATATGTTCTGCCCAAGAAATGCATCTTTTTGTTGCAGTTTTATTTAAATTGCCTTTGATTTCTCTTCCTTTTTGGGCTTTGAGAGCAATACACAGTCTTTTTCCCTTACTCATGAACTATGCATCAGTTCCTCCTTGCCAGGGTTTTTTCATATAAGTCATCAACAGGACAAGTAAATTGTATGTAAGTTCTATTGCTTTCAATGGTTCTTTCCTTAGGACAGCTGTTGTAACTCCTGTTTTACCCCTATAGAAACCAAGAGCATACTGATCAGCTATGCTTTTCTCAGTTGTGTAAGAAAGTAAACTCCTGAGTGCAGAGCATATCCATATTACCCGTGTTTCCCAACAAGGTGTATCTGCTGCTTTCATAAGCTATCATTTTCAGGCACCTGTGAGTCTGGGAAACAGAAAATCTGAGTTTGAGGTGTGCAATTTAATAGCACCGATATTTCATGGATGACTCCAATGTTTTATTTTGTCCTGTTTTTTAGCAGGTAAATTTTGGGTGTGCCAGCAAAGGTGTATTTATTGCCAGGGAGTGTAGGAAAAATATCAGCTCAGAAACATCTTGGGATTTGAACCCGTATGGTGCTGAGTTTGAATCTGGGTTATGCTGAGGCTATGTAGCTTTGGATTTAGGCAAGTAATTGTAGTTATTTGTTTTAAGTCCTTTTTATTTTAAGAACCTCTAGTCGTGGTGTGCTTCAGCATATGACTAATGAGCTTGTTGTCCACATGCACTGGAGTGCTTGTTCTAGTTCCTCTAAACAAAGTCTAGCTCTTGCAGTGTCACTGAGACATCCTTAATCACAGCTTTATAATTACTTCCAGAAATGGTGTTAAACTCATTGACTTGAAAAATAAGGATTTTGGAGATGCACTGGGCTATGGGATCCCCATGTGTTAAATTAAGCACAAATATGCAGCCTCTGGGTGAGGTAAACTCTCAGCTGCACATTGCTGGGAAGCAGCAAGGTACCACCATGTACTGGTCCTGTTTTTCCAAACTTCCCCAGAAGTCCAGGGGTCCCTGTTAGAGATGAGGTACAGAGCTATGTGTCAAACCCGGTGCAGCTTTTCTTGATTGACTTCTTAACACTGGCTTCTCGGAGACACTAATTCTACAAGCAGCTGTGTAAAATATTGGGAAAATGTTTCATTAAAGATCTTGCAAATGTGGCACCTCTGCTGTGTCATCTTGTCTTCCTACCATACACTTTTTATACAAAATACTCTGTGCTTTTACTTCCTTGAATCTTTTAAATCCTGGATGCAGACCCAGAGCCTCCTTGGGTTGTCCTATTGACATTAAAAAAAAAAATCACCATCTGGGAGGCCTGTGCAGTGCCCGCTTGTTCTCCAGTTTTTGCATCAGCACTGGAAGCTGTTCAAAACCTCCCCAGATAGTCCCTGTTCTCTGCTAGGATCTGCTCAATCTACTTGTGTTTGGCTTAATGCAAGTCCACGGTCATGGGGCGTTTACAAATAAATGAAGCATGAAAGACTTCATAGGATCTTTATTTGGATATTTATTCAGGTATAAACTGTGATGTGAATCCAGCTGGGTTCCAGATCAGGTGACACCAGTGGATGAAGATTTGTAAACTGCATTGTTGTTCTGCAGGTATATTATTGTGAGTGGTTTTTGGCAAGTGTCCTCAAGAAGTCTCATAGCACAGTGACTGGTTTTTTTCCTACCTTATCAATCTTTCTGATGATAAAAGGAAACTGGCTTTTGAAATCATGAATAACTCTGGTGTTACAGTGGTATAGATTAGAAGATTTATGCTCAGACTTGTTGAGTTCTCCCTCCCCTATCCCTCCCAAATGAAAGACAATATCTGTCACTGTATCTTGAGAGAGATGGATTTAACTGTGTTCACCTGCTGAAAAACTTCAAAGCTCCCCGAGATGAAGGATACTACTGTTTGAAGTCATGCAAGTAACTTCTTACAGTGGAGCCTTCTCACAGGTTTAGAGGACATGCAAGCTCACTAATGAGTAAATTTGGGGTTTATGAGCATTGAGGGAACTTTTCAATGATGGTAAACTAACTATCTATTAGATACTATTGAAACTCTTGTCTTTTGGGAAAATGTTTACTTATAGGGACAGCATTGCTTCAGAAACTTGTTCTCTTCCTAGAAGGAGGGTTTGTGAAATTGCTGCAAATATTTTAATAGGAAGCTCTGATAAGTGAATGTTTGTCCTAGAAATTTTTCTAAGATGGTCTACAATCTATTACAGTTAGTAGATGAGTGGAGACTATTTTAAGCATCAGTTAACTCCTCTGATATGTACATCACTGCTTCATTACATGGCAAGGAGTGTTAATGAAATTTTGCAGCATGACACAAAGAACTGCTGAAATAAGTTGGCATTGTGGCCCAATCTTTTTCCTGCTATGAGCAAAGACAAGCAACAGGCAACCTGATGCTCTACCACAAGCATGCTGCAGAATGCTGCTTGCTAAAATGCAAAGAAAATCCAGAGGGGAGGAGAAGTCAACATCCATGTGAAGGTAACCGGCCTGCTGGCGAGATGGTTTTGTTGGCGGGAGGCACATGAAGGAGAGAGGATTTCAGCTTGTGACATTGTCACCTATAGCCTTCCTAAATACATAAATAAATGTATATCCATAAAACAACTGAGGAATGTTATCCTTATTTGATGGGTCTGTTGGCTGAGGAAAGATATTGCAGGACTTTGCCAAAGCCTTGAGTGTAGGAAACTCGTCCTCCAGGTTTGGGGTAGGGGTATGAAACCAGTTTGTGTCTGTTTATTTGTGTGTGTGTAATAGAGACTTGAAGGAGAAACTAAGAGCTATCAATCTTATCCTTGCAGGGATCCAAAAGCATTCCATTGCACAATAAATGGGAGAAGTGAAAAATGGTGTTGTAGCAGTTTAATCAAGTGGCTGCTAAAAGAGTATGTATGGGGATTATTTCTCTATAAAACACTTTTAAGAGCTCACCAAGGGACACTCTATGTTAACAGATACATTTAAAAGAAAGTAGTGTCAAAAAAGTAATTTTTGTGAAAAGTCAGTGGCTGCAGGACATTTGTAAACCAGGAATGATTAACAGCTGGCGTTTTAAAGCCCACGAATTTGCTTCGCTTCCTGTGGTGTTTGTAACTCAAAGGAAACGGGCAGGAAGGAGCTTTAGTTAGATAGGACCTGAAACTCTTGAGTTTGGGGTAAGACTTGCCACTGACAAGGGGGTTATGAAAACCCCAATTTATATCATTTATATTTCAGTAGATAAACTTGTCCCTGGGGTGCTGCTGAGCAGAGGGTGGCATGCACTGCTGGAGGAAGGGAGAGCAGTGATGTTTTGGTGTCCTCAGCTTACTGAGCTGAACTTCCTAAATAAAATATGTGGCTGCTAAATTTTTCATCTGTCTCTCCAACAGAAGTTCTTAGTCTGATGGCTTTTCTTTTGCATTCTTAAATGCTGCTATTTTAATAGCAGTATTTTCCTACCGACACCCTGGCATGGAGTTTGGGATTTCCCTGTGTGCCCTGGGAGATTTATCTTCATGAGGAGGCTGAGACATCCCAAAGCTGTTTGCTGTTTGCCAGAACTGACCTGTAGCTTTCCTGTGAGTTGCAGTCCCAGCAGGGACTGCTGCTTTGTGAAACCCAGGCTATTTCCTGAAGACATACTTCTTAGCAATATTTCATTCAAGAAGCAGAAAAAACCAATTTGCTTATTTATGTTAAAGCAGAACTTTTATATTTAAGATGTTACAATGAAATGCACATTTCCTTTAAGGATGAAGAAATTGCAGCAAAGCATTTAAATTAAAAAGAAATAATTTAAGGGTAAGTTACAGAGATTCTTTTGTCCATTTTTATTACAGAAAATATATTTAAGCTTGTAGAATTTGCTGTGAAAGGGAAAATCCTGTTACAAGCCAGCTTTGTTTTCTCTCTCTTTGCTGCTTCATGTTTTATATTATGTCTGTATTAACAAGACGCTTGACTGTGCAAGAAATAATGCTTTCACAGTTTGCGGTTGACCTTTTGATTGCTTAAACTTATTTGCTGTATGATAACTTTACAGTCTAGGCTTCTTTTATTTATAATTCAGGTATTAAATTCTTCATAAAGATGTAAAGTGGATTTAACATTGAATACATAGAATGAAAGACACAGTTGACTAATTCTTCAGTCTCTTAAAGGACTGTGGCTCTCACTGGCTTGGTATCTAAGTCTGGAAGAGAGGGTGTCACTTGTGAAATAGTGTAATTTAAACAGAAGCCACTCAGGGGCTGTTGGACAGTTTGGTTTATGCCTTTTGGAGGGTATTTCCTTTAAAAAATCCAGGTGATGTATTTTGGAGCACAAGCCAATAGAGTAAGTCCTACTATTTTTTTATATATAGGTTAACTTGCTAGGGTCTGGGCTCTTGCTCGAGAATGTGCAACACGCTGCAGTCTGAACACCAGCGCTCCCACTATGACGTGCATTCAACTCTCCTTAAAAGGTAAACCCTACAGTAAACCCACACAAACTGTGAGCAACTGTTATGAATTAAACCATTAATTTTTAATATTCAGATACCCTGTGGTACAAGCTAGAGCTTAAATTGCTTTATATTTTATGCTCCCAGCAGTATATGTAATGATACGTGAAGGGGACTGAAGTTCCCAAAGGACTCTCTGCTTTGGGTTAAACTGGGCAGTTTTACAAATAAACACTCTGGAGAGAGGTTTGTACCAAATCTGTACATGGGGAAATATTCCAGTGGTGCCTTTCATTGCCTGTCTTTGTCTGGTGCCTCACCTCCTGCTTGGTCAAGACTTCTTTCTTTTATTTGTTTGTTTGGTTTTGTTTGTTTGTTTGTTTTGACTCCTTGGTCTTAAGTGTTGAAATGTCAGAGAAAACAGGGCTTGAAGTTTCCTGCAACATTCCCAAGCATGTGCTGCTTCCTTCCCCCGTGTGCTGACAGGGAGGACAACCTGCCACAAAATACCTCCTGGCTTGCTGGGTACACAGGAGTAAGATGGATCCATTTCATTGTCTCTTTGGCTGAATCTTTTGCTAAAAAAATGGAAAACTCATTTTAAATGCTTGTACTGCCACAAACAAACCCAACTGCTTTTGTCAAAGATTTTGTTTCACGTTTCATAGAAAAAAAAGGAATAATCTCCTTGGAAGGAAAGGCTGAGAGATCAGCAGCAAACATGAAATGTGGTCAGGAAACTATTTTTGTTGTTGGGGCTCCTATGCCATCAGAGGCTACAGCAGAAACAGCAAGTGGGAGTCTCTGGCTTGTGTGAGAGCTGCCTGGTGGAAATGTTTGCTGCTGCAGAAAGCTGAACGGGATATTGCCCAGTGTCACAGTAAATTGGTCATTTTGCATTTCATTTTACCGCCCCTGGTGATGGGTGGGACATGGAGGAGGGTGAGGGCAGGGTGGGAGCGGGCAGGAGATCAGGGATGGACATCCAGCCAGGACCCTGCCCAGGTGCCATTCAATACACAGCAACTTTCGCATATTGCTGTTCCAAATGCCTGTGTCTCATGAAAAGAGAAGGATTTTGGCTGCAAGATTATTGTTGTGGGCTACTCCAGCCCCTTTCTGTCTTTTGATTTTCCCCTGGGAGGCAGTGTGGAGATTAAAGAGCTAAAATCCTAGACCTTGGTGGGACAAAACAGTATATACAAAGGGATGGCTCTCACAGGCTTTGTCTTTACCTTCTGAAAGAAGTATGTCTTGGTTTCGGTGCACCCCCACCACAGATAGATTTTTGGTTCCTTGTGTTTTTGAACAGGTATTTGTACTCATTGAAGTGCTGTATTTTTGTTTGTGCAGTTATGTGGACTTTATCCTGGGAGGTACAGCTTATATTGATCTCTTCCCTTTCTCTCTAATATTTTGTCTGGAGAGAAGCAGAGCTCCTAAAAACAATAGTAGTGCAGGCACTGCAGAGAGGTACCTGTTTTAGGGAATACTGTAGGAGTGATGTGGAGGAGAAGAGTCCTGGCTACCTAGGGGATAACACCAGCTGCTCTTCTTGACGGTCCTGTATTTTTACCACTCTAACACAGAATCCTCTTCTGACAGATTTAAGGGCATCGTGCACTCAGGTCCTTCCCTGGGCTGACCTCTGTCTCTGGTGGAGCAGGACACCCGCTCCTGTGAACATGGTGGATGGGAAGGGGCTGCCCAGCATCTCCCCACTGGGGCTTGTGGCTGGGCAGCTGGCAGATGCAAAGAATAACAGTTCAAAGAGATAGGGACTGAATTACAAATGCCCAGGGAAAGAAGAGCCCTGATCTCAATTCAGTGCTATCTTGATGGAAGTTATAAACAAACCAGATCATCCCTGATCATTGCTCAGGGTACTGGAATCAACACTGAAAAATATATTCCTGCATGTTAAGCATAATGGCAAAGTGAGTTCTATTTCCTTTTGCAGAATTGTAGTGCTTCACTCTGGGAGGATTTCTGCCATGTGTAAATGTGTTTTTCCTGCCTGATGTGTTCTTATTTGGTATGAGTTTCCTTCCTTTAATCATCTGAGACACGATTGTTTCCAGTGTTTAGAAGAAGTGGGTGCCCTGGATGCAGTGGTGAAGGTGAAACTTGAGCCACCACAGGCACTCGAGATGCTCATGTTGGCTTTAGTAAAGAGGGTAGAGAGCCTCAGGGATGATGTCAGACACTCAGTAACTTTGTAGGGCACAGGTTGCACAGTTGCCTGCAGTTCTCCACCAAGTGAGCAAAATGTTGACTCGTGCAGCATTTGAATGCTGCTTTACTTGGATCGTGACATGGGATTCAGACAGTATAAGGGGAGATGTATAGATTTGATCACTCACATGCAGCTTCTCATTCAGGTTAACAGAGGGGGAGAAATGTTCTCCTGATGTTGCTATGACCAGAGCTGTTGGTGGGGTGAGCACCAGAGGTTGCAGTGCAGGAACCAGGGCAGAGCTGCCACCCAGCACAGGCACACTCGAAGTGGGCTCCTCACTCAGCTGATGTCGGGGCAGCTGGCAGCTGCTGGCAAATGTGCAAGGCCTGAGCAGAACTCTATTTTTGTCACCCAAAAAATGAAAGGTAGGGAAAAAGTTAAATTATCTGCAAGAATTGCTTTCCTATCAATTTCATTTAACTAAGAATGAAAAACGCATTAAACATAACTGAATTATTCTGTGAGTAGCATTGCTAATAGATGTCTGGAAAAAATGAGTTTACTTTAGAGTAATGTACCTGATATTGCAGATGGAACTACAGTGCACACAAAAATTTCATTTAAATGCTTGAGCCTGTTGGTGCACCTCTGAAATAGGGAAAAGTAAACTCAGTGAAACAGCAAACACCTGAATCAATTACTTTTAAACAGAAAATCAAGTTGTTTCTATAGAGGTCATACCAGAGGCCTGATAGCTATTACAATGCAGGTACAGAGAAACTGGCTTTCTCTATAGAAGCTTGTAAATCAGCTGCTATTTCACTGAACATGTATGTTTTCCACCTAAACATAAGGAAAAACTTCTTTACTGTGAGGGTGACAGCGCCCTGGAACAAGCTGCCCAGAGAGGTTGTGGAGTCTTGGAAACTTTCAGAACCCACCTGGGCTTGTTCCTGGCGAACGTGCCCTGGGTGATCTGTCTCTGGCAGAGGGGTTGGACTAAACAATCCTCAGAAGTCCCTCACATCCCCTACTTTTCTGTGATTCTGCGTTTTTCATGTGCACACTTCATTGCTGCACACGGAAACAAATGGCATTTATGCATCTGGTACACAAGAAATTATACTATTCCTAAACTTCTAGTAGTTGACAAAGTCAGTTCATTTGTAATACTGGAAGCGTTTGGCAGGACTGAGGCATAATGACAGCATCAAGGCAAACATTGGGTGGTCCTGCGGGTGTGTGAAAATGGGGCTCCTTCCAACAGGGTTGTGCTGCGTCTCCCAAGCTGCTTCCCACCACCGTGCTTCCCTCTCACCTGCTGTTGAGGCCGTGTGGGGAGGGTGGGCTTCTCCCCCAAACAGGACACAGTACTGTATTTTCTTCTGTATTTTCTTAATCTGAAGTAAAACATGCCGCAGGAATTTTGCAATGTGCCCATCTCCATGCTTCTGATAAATTATATGTGCAAATTTTCTTTGTTTTTTTTTTGCGTTTGGAAGGGAAAGAGAGGAGACCTCAGAATGAACTATGTGATTTGAAAGCCTCAGACTGACAACATTTTAAGCCCAAGTTGTAACCTTATTGTATGTGAACTGATTTCATTCAGGATAACTTTGATTTAGCCATAAAATAAGCCTTGTGATGTATGTGACAAATCAAAACCAGGTCTTTCCACTAGATCTGAAATTTTTTTGACACATTCTTAGAGTAACATACCCAAAAAACCCCACAACCATTTAAAGAGCTGAGAAAACCGTCCCAATGAAATTCAGCTTAAATGTGCAAGTACTGGTGGATAACCCTATGGTGTTCACCTTGATGCTGGTTACGAGGGGTACCAGTGTACTATGGTAATGGTTATCTCTGAAAACATCATAGTGGGGAAAGAACCCCAATTAAAATCTGTGTTATACCAAGTCATTTTACAACACTTGGCAGTTCTTGGTCAAAGTCGTGAAGGATTTTAGGTATTTTCCACCTTAGCACACTTAAATTCACTGTTCTGGTAACAATCTCCCCGTTAATGCTACTTCGTCACAACCAAGAAGTCACTGCCAGAAAAACAACCATTTCAATGACCATCTTATTCCCCTTCCAGAGCAGCACTGGGCTCAATGATTTGTCCCTCCCAGAGGGTAATTCATTCAAATAAATGTAAGCCACTGTTTTATGTGGTTTGGTCAGTGTTTATAGATGTCAGTGAAAATGCACGTGGCAGATATTAAGGGAGGAATCGATGTGCTCCATGGAAATAAGAACAGACAGGGTTTGGTTTTGATTTATCCGTGCTGCTGTACTGAGTGCAGCTACTATTGATTTCAATCCCGCAAGTGTCTGACCTCCTTTGTACAGCACAACTTGTCTATCTTCATATTTTACAGCTGAATTTGTTTCGCTTTGTACTTCGCACTCTTATTCCATTACTATGCTACTTGGAAAAAAAAAATCAATACAGTTTGTTAATTAAAAAAAGATAAAGAAACCCCAACTTCCATCTCCGGACCAAAAAGTCACTTGCAGGTGACCAGCATGGCCTGACCCTGCTGGGAGATGTCAACGGTACAACTGGGGATGCACTGTCCTTCTGCTGCAACAAGGCACAGGTTCAGCTGATCGCAGTTGGGCATAAAAACTACTGTTCTGCTGGTTTTGATTTGCATGTGTGTATTAAGAAAGGTGATAGAAAACCCACTGGTTTGTCTAATTCAGTCAGCCCCAGTTTAAGTTATTTAATGCTATTTGATCCCTCAGCAAACATCATATTCTGTGTGTCACCTTCCAGCCTGTGGTCCTGCTGGCTCTCGCCACATGAACAAGAAGGTAAGGAAATACATCTCTCTTTCCTCCTTTAAGTCCAGCTTTGTGCCACCACACAAGTTTTGTTCTCCAGTCTGACTGGGACTGTGGGTCAGATGGCCTGGTCCTTGACTTGCCATTTTCTGTTTTCTCCCAATTTTGACCTTCTTGATCAGCAGGATGTCGGGATGAGAGGAAGGGAAATGCTGTGCTAGGGTTACAGATCTGCTGGGGCTGGGGAGGAGAGTGATGGTCAGAGGGAGGTGGGGTATCCAGCGGGTCTGTGTGCTGGGATGGGGCTGAAGGGATGACATGAGACAGGCTGAGGCAGTGCAGGTGATGCTGTGGCACTGCAGCAGAGACAGTGAGTGGCACCCTCAAGTCATAGGATCCTGGCATCACGACCCCTTGCCCTGGTCAGGAAAACTTGCTCTTCCTGGGTCTGCCAGGGCCTTAGGTGCCACCAGAGAACGATCCTGTCAGCTGCATGATCTGCAAGCACCCTTGAGTAACACAGAAAGCAAGGGAGTAGCTGCAGTTACAGAGATACATCTAGACTAGTGGTTGGTTGGATTTTTTTTTGTAACAGTAATTGAACTGTTTTAGCTAACTGGATTTTAATATGCTTAGCTGTTGATCTATTTGGGTTTTCATATATTATAGTTCCCTCTGCCAAGAGCCAGGTGCATGGAAAAAATCCAATATTCCTACCTACAAGAATGGTACTTTCATGGTATGCTAGTTAATACTGGTTTCATTTGTTCCTGATGTACCATTCAGATGTACCATTCAGACTAACTAACATCAAGGGCTGTCCCACTAAGTAGCAGTGATTGAACAGAGAGCCACTGTGGATCGTTCTGGGCAGGCTAAGTCCCCATGACCTGCAGGGTAAGTAACAAACGGTCTGTTTCTACCAAGGAGAACTTAAAACCTGGCTGATCCTCTATGGTTTCCTTATCCTGGCTGAGGCAGCATTTGTGTGGGCTGGGGCAGGACTGTGTCTGGCAGCTGCATGTGGCTTGAGATAGTGATTTTTTTAGCAGTGGCCCAAGACCTAAACACTCCACTGCCACTGCTGCCCATTTTATGTTCAGTTAATACACTTCTTTCAGCAAAACAGCTCATCACCCCTTTGCTGTTCTGAGTGCCAGTAGAGTTAGCAGTTCCCTAGTCACCTGCCAAAACCTTGGGCTGTCTTCATGAGAACCAGGCTTTTTTCCACTACAAAACCTAGAAGCAAGCTAAGTCAGTGCAGTGCAACACTGAAAATTTGTGTTACACAACAAGTGAAGGTGTCTCTTCTTGTCTTTTCTTACTTACTTTAAAACAGATTAAAAGCTGCCACAGAAGCCTCTTTCCTCACCAGTGTATGGGCTGTGGAAATTGGGTTATGCATCCTCTGGACTGTGCAGGACCCTGAATGAGGAATGACATTTGCTGTCCCCTCCTGTATTTCTTAGTTGGCTTTTGTGCAGCAGGGGACAAGAAGAAATACCCTAAGTATGTCACTGGATACTGTGATGCAAAGGCTGCCACCATGGGCTGATCGATGAGCCCACTAATGAACAGTTGTGTCACAGCGGCTTTCCCAGGGTGCAGAGCAAAAGCCCTGCTCTGAGCCAGGGTGGCCAGCAAGCCTGTCCCCCTGTGCCATGCCTGCACCACCTGATGTCACAGGCTTCTTCCCCTCCAGGCAGATGGTGGTCCTCAACCACAACCAGAGATGACTTTAAAAAAAGGGGCTTCTGCCCCTATTTTTTTTTTAAGCAAGGATTGGAAATGTGTTTCCAAGTAGCTTCCCACCCAACCCCCCCAGCCTTAAATGCATGTAAATCGAGCAGCATGCTGAGCTTGTCCAGGCAGCTGAAGTCCAAGCCCAGGAATGTGCCTCAACACCATCTGCTCCATGGTTGAAAGTCTTGTGCAGCCGTCAGCCTGACACTTACAGCTCCCCCCCCAGCTCCTGGAGCCAGCTGCCAAGGCATTGTGTATTGCCATCGTTACTCGGATGTAAGGTCACCAGCAAAAACTTTCACCTGGGGCACTCCCCCCACCCAGCATGATGCCATCCCTTCTTCAGCTGTAAGAAATGTCTCCAGGTAAACTTTTTTTATGCTTTTCATTCTAGGACCATGTTTTTAAAATGTGGAAGCTGGAATGTTTTTTTCCACCTCATTTTTCCTGTGGGGAGCAGGAGGGGGTTGGTGGGTTCCTGGCTGAGTGTGCGCAGGGGACTCCCACACCCAGCAGGAGTGGGGGTGGCCAACCTTGGTGGGTGCTCAGGCAGAACTGTGTGAGGCTGGTAGCTTTTTGCTGGGGGATCTTTGGGGATGGAAGGACTTACAGGGATGGTGCTCTTTAAGCTAAGCTAAGTAGGAGCCTGTCCCCGAACAAGCACGTCTTCAGGTCAAGGTGGTGATGGGACTGTATGCAGGGTGGGGTGTGGGTGGCTGGGGGGGATGCTGATTGTTCTTCCTTTTTGTGGAAGGTAAAGGTAGACTGGCAATCCACGTTGGAAGATAAGGTGGTGTACCCAGCAAAACTACACGCACGGACAGAACTATCTTCTTTATTATAAAGATACACTATGAGGAACAAACCTGAACGTATACTGAAGCTTGTAATGGTACATGCCAAAAATGTACAGTACTATACATAAAAGTGCATTGTCACAACAGATTAACAGTACATTTCTCTTCCAGAATTGTGAAATTTCCATGTTTTTATTTGTTCTTCGAGAGTGGAAGGAATGCAATGGGAATGCAGCCATACACGAACAGGGAAGGATGCAATGGAAATGCAACAGTACAAGAGCAAGGCTAAAGCTCCTCTAAAATTTAAAGGCACTTTCACATGTACATACTACAGATGTACATTGACACAATTAGGTAACAGTCAACAAGCAGGAAGCTACCAGTACTGCAATTCATCAAACTTGACAGTAAAGGACAATACTGATAGGATTAGGTGTGCAGGAGTTACCCTTTAGTACGTCTGTAGTTGTAGCAGTCTTTCCTGTTACATATCCACTTACTATACTTTTAAGTATCTATAATAACCATCAAACTACACATTTAACTGTGTGAATGCACTAAGTGGATGCATTCACTAAATGCACTGTTTCTAATATTTTTCTTTTGCTAAACAATTTCTAATATAAGCATTATGGAGTCCAGTACAGTTATTTAAACATACAAAATTCCCTATGCACTTTAAGATACAGGTATCCATTTCAATTATGCCAGGTGGGTTAATTTAAAAACGCTAGACTAAAACTGCATGTAAATGAAAGCTGAAATTCCAGTTTGTTCCACTGATTCTAGTAAACTGGGGAACTACATGAGAATATCTTCTGGTCCTGACCAAGTGGACCGACCCTATAGACCAGTGCTGGGCTGCAGCTGGGGCCAGCCTGGTGTAGGCTCTTGCCCTGGTGCTAGGACAAGGCAGTACAGTTGAGAGGGCCAAATGTTCACTGATTGATGCTGCACAGTCTGCTCTGGTGGACTAAGACTTTGCCCCAACTCGGCTGAGTGTGAAGCCTGCGCCTGGATGGAGATGGGTTTGCAAATGCCAGGAGCAGTTTGGCTCTCAGAGGCGGTTCATGGGGTACTTCTTACACCTGGGGCTTTGCATTATATGCCTATAGGGTGTAAACCAGAGCAGGAATGAGTTGCTCCTGAATAATAACAGGAAATTGCTCCTGCCACCTCAGTTATGCCTATTAAATTTTATCACTAGTCTTCTCCTCCCAAAATCAAATGTTTATGCATAGTGAGTGGTACAACTTCAAGCTTTCCAACAGTGAGATCTTAAAGAGCACGTGGAAAGACGTATCTTACTGAAAGCCAGGTGTACACCTGTAGGTGGACCACAACAGGTTCTTTTCTACCCCGTCTTCTTCACTGAAACGTTTTATAGGTTGGATGTTGGAAATATAGTCACAGAAATAATATTATGGCTTACCGTTGCAATGTGCAAACCAGTTGTACATTTAGTTCACACTTAACAAAGTTCACCAACAGAGTGCTAAGCAAAGGTGACAGTCACCACTCACACAGACGTAAGAAAGGTAGTGATTTCTGTCATTTGAAAAAAGAGGAAAAGAGGGAGAAAGTAGTTAAGGAAAACTTTAGTCCCTGTCTTGCTGCCATCAGTGTAATTGAGGATGTACACAGAGCGTTCATGCTGTGCAAGGCAGCTGTCGGAGCTGGGTCAGCTCGGAACTCTGACTATTGCAACTCAAATCATATCTTTAATTGGACACTGAGCAATAAAGTAGTGCTGGGGATATGGTCTAGGGGTGAACTTGTAGAGTGGGGTGAAAGGTTGGACACGATGATCCCATGGGTCTTTTCCAACCTAGATGTCTATGATTCTATGAAAGTCAATGGGATACTTTACTGAATTACTGTGTAGTTGATCCTTTTATTCGCCCATCAGCCTGCCTAATGGACCAACAGCTTTACCTACTCCCCAGAGCCTGGCTCGCTCAACTATGAACTTTAAATGAATTTAGCTTTTGTGACAAATGTGATGTCAGGGAATGAAGGTCTAGCATCACAGGAAAAGGTACACTATTACAGAGGGCAGCAAAAGGAGTTTCTAGACACTATCCTGGAGATGTGCTTTAGCTGTGACCTGGAATGCTGCTTTTTATCGGTGAGAGCAATGTGATCTCCAGATCCATCCAGTGCTTGCCTCTAGTGAGACTGCCAGCAAGAAGGGTAAAACTTGGTGCCAATTATGAGAGTTGTGAGGGTTTGGTGCTTTTTTTTTTTGGTGTGTCTTAAGTAAGAAATGTGGCCTGAGATGACTTAGACATTCCACACAGACACTTAATCCTCACATGCTAAAATTTAGTTCTTAGTAACCTGCCTGAGATTTAGTTTGGTGACCCAGAAATGAGAGGTCCCACCTCCCCCGACATCCCCCTCCCCTTTAGTTTTGTGCAGGATCTGTTATTATATAGCTACAGTAAGACTGTGAAGTATGGTACAACGTGGCAAGCTGTTTGTGATCTGTGTTGTTTTTATTACAAATGGTGCAGCATCAAGTTTTCAAGTAAGTCTATGTTTGTTTTTTAAAACGATGCACAATTGTCCAGTTTTTCTTTTAATTGAAACCATACAAAGTACAAATGCCCATCTTGATGTAGCTAGTTTCAGACAATACATTCAAAAACACTGAAAAACAAAGCCTCTCCAGTTACAAACATGAAACAAATGATGTTACGGAGCCCTGACTTCTTTCATTAATCCATCCCTTTCCCTAGCATACCCCAGCCGGGCACTGTGGGTGGCTGAGCTGTCTACATTGTGCAAGATTTGTCAGCTGGACCCTGGGAAGGAGGGGAAGGCCCTATGCTAGGATTTGTTTTTGGAAGAACAATAGGTTTGGGCCTAAGAGCAGGAGGTTTCAGCTGCACTCCCATTCTGGGGGCCACCATGGGCTTGAAAGTACTCATGGTGTCACTGGAAGAACTAGTGCTACGGCGGATCTGGGGCTCAGAGCTCCTTAAAACGACGCTGTGGAGAGGGCTGAGAGACTCCGTGGAGGTGGCAGGGGTGGGGGTGTTTTTCATTTGTTCCAAGGTGTCCAACACGACATCGGGGGCATGCTTTGCCGAGCTCTGCCGCTCCAGCTCACGGAGCTCATTCAGCGCCGTGTTCATTGTCTCCTCAATGTCCTGGGTCAGAGCAGAGAGAGCAGCACGTCATTCAAATTGCTACTGAACGCAAAGCACCGGAGGAGCAAGGGGAGTGGACAAATTAATTTGCCAACCATCCTCTCTTTAATGACTGTTACAGTGCTAAAAATATTTCCACCAGGTTTAGTTGAAGGATGCTACAACTGACGAGATGTCAGCTTTGGCTGAACATTACAAATATTTAACCTGTTTATATGAGAGAATCAAAAATAAACCAAACCAAAACCTGCAAGCCACTTACGTGTATTAAGTGACTGTCAGGACAATGGATATTTGCTTAGCAGTGGGGTTTTAACTGTGAAGGTTTCTGTCATCTCTTGGGTACTGACATGTGTAAAGATTTTAGTCCATTTGCTAACCCTCAGCTAACTGCTCCCCTCAGCTAGTGCCTCAAGTGTTCAGGACCTGTATTCCCTCACATAGATAATAAAATCTGGCTTTGAAAGGAAAGAAAGCTTGTGTGTCTATCAGCTCTTATCTCCTCTTGTTTCTCTGAGTTAAATCTTAAGCAGAAAAATACATTGTTCAGTAAGCTTACCTAAGAAGTTGGTTTTTTTCGTCAGGATTTCTAGCACAAATGCTGAAAGAATGCACCAAGACACTCATTTATTAATTTTCAGTGGTACTGAGATAAAACTAAGGTTAAAATACCTGATGTTCCCTGCTTGCTTGCAGTGACTTTCATGTAGTTTAATCAAAGCCTGGGTTCTCTCACTGCTGAATGATTACTAGTATAAACTTGGAAAAAAAAAAATAGCTTACACCAAATGGTACTCTGTGTGGTTCCAGGAAAGCAAATAAATAACAATAAAATAAAACAGTACCAACAGTTACACTTTCTAACTCTAATACATGGTTCAGCTTTCTGACCCAAGCATAACCGTCCCTTCCATCCCTTATTGGAAGCAGAGTCTGCAAGCAAGCGCCACCAGTACATTAAATTTTAAAACATGAGTGCCAGGGTTACTGTAAAATACTTTTGCAATCATATTGTACCCTCGGGGTGCCCCTAGTAATCGTGTTATCCTACCTAGACAAAATGGGAGTTGTGAAGAGAGCGGTATCTATTTGCTCAAGAGCTGTTACCAGCTCTGTACAACAGACCAATCTGATGATAGGGCTGCTGCTCCCTATTCCATCCCTCTCACCTCTTCACTGCCAGGAATGAGACTGCTGAGTGTTCATTCAGGGATAAGATGGCCCACGATTTATGTAGGTGCAACATCTTGCACATGATCTTCTTAGGCACAACTATGAGCATCACAGAATTTCTGAGGCTGGAATAGACCTCCAAGGTCATCAAGTCCAGCCTGTGACCTAACACGATGATGTCAGCTAGACCATGTCACTAAGCACCACATCCACTCCTTCCTTAAACACCTCCAGGGATAGTGACCCCACCACCTCCCTGGGCAGTCCATTCCACTGTCTGATCACCCTTTCTGTGAGGAAGTGCTTCCTAAGATCCAACCTAAACCTCCCCTGGTGCAGCTTCAGGTCATGCCCTCTCATCCTGTCACCAGTTGCCTGGGAGATGAGCCCGACCCCACCTGACTACAATTTCCCTTCAGGTAGTTGTAGAGAGTGATGAGGTCCCCCTGGAGTATCCTCTTCAGGCTGAACAGCCCCAGTTCCCTCAGCCTCTCCTCATAAGACTTTCCCTCCAGTCCCTTCCCCAGCCTTGTCGCTCTCCTCCGGACCCGCTCCAGCACCTCAATATCCTTCTGAACCATTGAATCAACATATGGTATGAATGTTATGAAAATTATGTAAAATCCACAAGACCCTGGAATGTAAATCTGTGATTTGAATGGCAATGTTTGCTACTAGCCAGTCAGAGCACTTTCCTGCATACCATAATACTGAGAAATAATTGAACACTAATGACATGCAAGTCAGAGTAGGCCAGCTTTCATCAGAGCACAGCAATTTATGTAGCTGTTGTAATCATATGCTGTCCCAGCGTTCTGTGTGGCAGAGACAATTTCATTACAGTGTAACGGGAAATAATTTCTTTTTATTGCTTCTGCGATGTCTATTCCCCCTTGTGCTGCTTCTGTCCCGGATCCCTTAATGAGTCTTCTCTCGCACACACTCTGTTTGGAAAGCTAAGTAGGATATAGGCACACGCACCCCTGTATGTGCTCTGTGCCATGCTAGTCGCCAAGACTTGCTCCTCAGAAAATCAGAGAGTGACATAAAATAAAAAAAGACACAAACCTGAGCTATCGACTCTGGGTCCAGTGGTTTATGGTCATTGAAACCTGTGTACTGACCAGATGATGTAGATCTTCTAATTGGAGGGCTATCAATCTTCTTTAGAGAATCGTGCCTACTGATGTTAGTGAGACTGCCATGTCCAGGTCTACGTCGCCTTTCAGGGCTGTCAGCATTGAGGCTGCGATTTTGAAGAAGGGCTCTGGGACTGCAGTGAGTTGCCAGGTTGGGAGAACCTAGCTCCAACGATGAGCTGGACAGAGGGTGAGGTGGGTGAACTGGGCAGTGACCATCACTGCTCCTGCCGGGGCGTCTTAGAGGAGGTGGAGGTTCTGATCTCTTTCTTTGCCTGCACCAATGAAGAAGTGGTTATAGGGCAAGTTGTGGTGACCCACCACAAGCATGTGGAGAAGTAATTTCTGTGTTACCTGAGCTGTGAGCAGTACTTCTGAAAACGTGTTATGCTTAAGCTTACCTTCCTAAATACCCATCAGAGTGACGGTCAGTGGGAGAGTTCATGTCCTTGGATGATGACTTGTCCTCAGTTATGGGTCCACTGCTGGCCTCACTGTCTGCTTTTTGGCTCAGCGTATCTGAGAAAGTATCATCCCTGCACAGAACATACAGGGTGAGATGAGAAGTCAGTGAGTTGTGTGACAAGAGAGCACCTTGGCACTCCCAGGTTTTAATCCCCTTAAGAAAAGCAGGAATATTATAATGTACTGCAGCCCCTCCATTTCTCCAAAAAATGGTTATAATCCTTCTGTCTACTGAGCTCTTTACATTTCTAGTGTAACCTTTCTGTAAAGAAGAACTTTGTCATCCTTGCAAAGCACATGCTTAATACTGTAAAACAAGAATTCAGGACTGCGTTTTGCCAGCCCTTGCTATTCTGAAGTTAAATGTCAGCAATTGCTACAAAGGGATAGTCAAAATAAGTGCAGAAGCATCTGTCTCTTAATGTACTGGGAACATATCCATAAACAAAGTAGCTTAGACTCAAAGCTCAAAGTAGCTTTTGATTAAGAGCTGTCAATTCAGGACAATAAAGACAGAAGCATCCTGAACAGAAGGCAAGTGTTTAATCTATCTGAGCCTTCAAACCACTATCCCATTTGGAAATCACTTTGTTAATTGTTTCAGCATGTTTTTACATCCCACCAAGAACCTAGCACACCAGACACTGCTTACATATCCTGCACCACTATGTACTGGTGAGGGACAAGGCCATCAATTCCATTGTGTCTTCCTTCCCACCAGTCTTCAGATGCCCGGTGATAGAGCAGAAGAGAAGCTCCTTTCTTGAAAGAGAGTTCTCGTGCAGATCTTCCAACGTAGTCAAACTTGGCTATAGCTTCTATGGGCTCACACTCTGGGTGGGGAGAGAAGAACAACAGATGTCAGATTCCATACTGGCTTATCTGCTCATTTTGGTTTCATAAACCCCATTTACTGAATTTTCTCACTGCTCATTCTTATTGAGCAGAGCTGACAGACACCAGCTGAGCTGAGGCAGACTTCAGGCAGTAGTTATAATATGTCCCTTACAAAGAAACGTAATCAATCTGTGCTCCAAGTGTGAAACATCTGGGTTGCTTTGCAAGCTGCAGAAAGCATAGCAGCATGTTCAGATGTTACCATAGCTGCTGCTGGGAGAGAGCCCTCGGCCTTCGGCTGCAAGTGTTCCTTCATGGCTGGGGAGTGGGATGGAGGTCAGGCAATGCAGACCTCTGAAAATAAGATGAACAAACTCAGATGAATAAACGGAGGCCTGAGGAACCAGTGTGATGAAGGAAAAGTAAACAGGGGTGTCTTTAACGTCTGCAATGGCGAAGGAAGGAAGGAAGACAAGACTTCCCTGTGCGTGAGTATGGACACTGCCTATTTGGGCTATGACATTTCTGTCTTTTACATGATGAGTGTGCAGCCCTCGTGAAAGCCTAGTGTCTTACACAACACCAAAGCCTCGTGCTTTAATCTGCTTCCTTAACACCCTTTTTGAGAAAGGCACATGGCTCCAGACCACCTAATGGTGACTCCTCCACAGGAGCAGTCCCTCTGTGGCCTCAAGTTGCCTAAGGCAGCTCTGCCTCGTCCAAAATCCTGAGTTCCTCTGGTTTCTGCAGGGAAGGCTGATATTTTCTAAAGTCAAACATTAGTTACAGCAGTCCTGGCTAATCTGTCAGTACACTGGTAAATGCAGCCTTACCCTGGTAATGGACTCCACCCTGTAACCTATGTTTGGGTTAGAAACCTACTGATGTCAGTGAAGGGCGCTTGCTGAACATCTACCTGTAGATACCTTCATAGCTGTGCCCAGACATCAGTTAAACAGCTGTGATTTTAACAACCTATAGTTTCTTCTGCACAAACCCAAAAGCAACCGAGTTCAAGCAGATTAATTTTTTTCATCACAGTCTCAAAACATAAAGAAAAACCTGCAAAATACAGGTTTAAAAATCACACACTTTATCAATTCCAGTAACACAGAGTCCCCAAAATGTCAAATATCTTTACATAATTAGAACAATATTTAGATGGAAATTAATATCTGGGCTAATGACTAGGATAGCAACTTTCTGCCTAGTGCAAATTAAAATTGCCAAGGTTGTAACTCCCCAAAGAACCAGACTGGTAATGAAAGCCACTGTCCCTTTATGACAACATTTTGCACAGAAATGTCTTTTTAAAATTAACTTCATCCTGCAGCCAGAAAGCATAATGATAGCACCTGTATTGAGGTCATACTTTGCAGCTCATTTTTTCAATAACTTGCCCAGCCTGCAGAAAGCTGTCTTGTGGTTTGCTGCTTCGGCAGTCACCCTAAGAGCTCCTGTCAGTGATGAACAGCAGGGAGTTTAGGAGTTACAAACTTAGAAACTTTCTAGAGATGGCATATTGTGGTATTGGGAATTCACTGTTATAAATGCAGAAATAATGTATGCTGGATGAAATGACTTTGATTATATAAATGCAAATAAGAATCTAGGAATAAGTATTAATTCCTGAAAATGCATCCCTGCTGGATGGCTCACTGGCAGCCTTTCCCTGGTAGGTGGGTGGTGGTAGTAGGTTTCTTGTGTTTATGTTTTTAAGCAAAGAAAATGTAAAGGCAACATAGAAAGAAACACTCTGGAAAACCTTTAATGCTGGTGTGTATATTCTGACATACAATCTTGTTTTCATCTCTAGATACTCTGTCTACAGTCTGTCTCCTAACAGATGTGACAAAGAAACTACAGGCATGCAGAGACACTATGGCCAAATGAAATAAAACTGAACACAGAAACATAGAAATGTCTGGGTTGGAAGGGACCTCTAGATGTCATCTGGTCCAACCCCCCTGCTGAGAGCAGGGACATCTTCAACTAGAGCAGGTTGCTCAGAGCTCTGTCAAGCCCCACCTTGA
>JANHFX010010659.1:88929-131810 GCA_027560015.1 Chloroceryle amazona | reverse complement strand
GGAGGGTTGCTGTTGCTCTGCTCTTTCTCATCTCTCCCAGATGCACCCTGGCTGTTGGGAACGGAGTGTGTCCTTGAACTCCCTGGGAAGATGCCATCTCCTGATGTCTTTATTCTCTTCTGCGCTCCATCAGAGAACAGTGGTTTTGCAATTTCTAAGTCCTGTCCTCAGGACAGCAGTTCTCTGACTGGGGAAGAGCAAAAGCAAAGAAATGTTGCAAGGTGTTGACAGAGAAGAATTTGGCAAAATGTTGATCACAGCATGTGCTACTGAAAAGCAGGAAAATTACTGCGTGTTGGGAACACAACAATAGCTAACAGCTTTACATGTCCCTCTGATTTTTGTTTTCAGCAGAACTACCATTTCAGTTTTTACCCTATGTTTATGAGATATCTATGAATAGTATGATATTAATTGTATGTATGTTTTCCCAGGAGAAACCCATCTGTTCAACTTCCTCAGGAAATTTTCTCTTACTTCCTTTGAAAACAAATGTAGCCACCCTTTTCCATATGCCTCCAACAAGAAAAAAAATCTCCATCAAATTGAAGGCAAAGGAAATATGCTAACAACTGCTTTGGCAAAACATGAACAATATCCTTTGAGTCTTTACTGCAGAGGCATTTCCAGGTAAAGGTTCTTCTGCAGCAAAATTACAGATAGAGTTTTATGAGTACAAGTGTTCTGAACTCCACAAATTACACTTCATTTCCATATTTAGGAGAAAGGGGGAACTTATGTGTTTTCCTTAATTGGAAATTAAGGAAATTAATTGCACATTTAAAAAAAGACTGAAAACTGTACAGTAAAATGTGTCTTATTCTCCTTCCCTCTTCTCTTTCCAGTGATCACTAGAAATATATAAACACCAGTAACCCTAGGGAAAAAAAAAAAAAGGCAATATATACGCTTAAAATTAAGTACTTATGGTCAGTTCTAAGTTCCAGCCTTCTCTTCTTCAATATACCAGACTATACCTCTGCAGACATAATTTAATTTTTAAAAATTCTTGTTGTTTTCTACATTGTAATTAAACATCCCTGTCACTACTGAGACAGCCCCTACAGATGGGTTTATTCTAGTAGGCTCAGAGAGATTCACTTGTTGTTTAATTTTATACAGCAAGTGATTCTTCTAACAACTACATAATGTAGTTATAGTTCGTGTAACAACTATATAATTTAATTCTTCTAACAACTGTATAATAACTAAAGTAGAAAATTAAATACTTTCACTTTTGATCATAGCCTCTCAGGAGTATGTTTCTGTAATTCCTATGGGGCTAGCTGCTTGGTCTTGCATATGTATACAACATTATAGCATAAAACTAATCAGATTTTCAACCCCTGCTCCCCATTTATAGAATCTGCTTTTTCCATTTCCTACCAGAGGGAAATACATAAATCCTATGTCTGATCAATACAGCAGCAATACTCTGCCTCCCTTTCTCTCTCTCCACATACAGCTGGCAGTGGTGCATCCAGTGCACAACCAAGGAATCAAGGACAAACGTACCAATGTATGTGCAAAGAGATGGTGAATCCATTTCATTTAAAGCCTGCAACCTCCATTAGCAAAATGTGCTATTATAATAATCAAAAGCCATATCCATGAAAAAAAAATAGATGAGAGCTTGCATGCAGGGAACTGAAGACCAACCCCGTTTTGTGTGCAACCCAGGCTTTCTAACCTTTATCTTTGCAGCAGTGCTTCCCTAAATTACAAATATTTTTGTGCTAACAATTATTTTGCTGTAAACACAAATGTTCACTTCCTTTTGGCACTTAATGAATTAAAAATGTGTGATGAGACGGATGGAATTAAATTGCTGGCTAGTTTGGCGAACGAAAATCACTTGTCTTGAGCAGTTAGATCTTTTAAAAGGACTTTGTCCTGTTGACAGCTGTTCTCTTCATGATTTGTCTTCACCAGTGACACAGTTGCAACACAGGCAGCACCACAACAGGAATGTAAAGCTGTTATTATAGCAACACAGTGGTGGGTAGAGCCTGTGATTATCAAGGCAGAGGTGATACTCCATGTGATATCATGGTCCTGCTCCTCTGAATCCTGCTGATGTTTTAATGCTTCCTAGGCATGGTTTTGAAGTAACTGCTTTTGATTGATGCTGAAATTCCCATGCCCACTTGGACCTTTGTCTCCCAGTTTGGTCATGGGACCCCAAATTTGGCCTCAATATATTAAACTGGTGTGTTGCCTGCATGTCACTATTTCACTTGTGCTCTAAATGTGAGATAGACAGACTTCGTCAGCTTTCACTCTTGCTTCATGCCTCCAATGGAAGAAGGAGCTCTTATAAAGTATGGCTATACTGTCTTGGAGATATAAAGTACAACTAGGAGTTTGTTTGTACCATTTAGCGGAGCCGTGTTGTAGGAAGATGGTGGGCTTAGCTCTACAGAGATGGTCAAGAGGAACCCATGTAGAGGCTGTCTTGTAAAACTGTCAGTATTCCCTGCTGCAGGTGTAGGCAGAGGCATACACTGCAGGGAGAAGATAAACATTGACCTCTCCTATCCTCATTTTTCCCCCCTTCTGTGACGCCTGCCCACCCAATTGTCCCTCCTCTCCAAACAGCTGCACCGATAGGCTCTGCTTGTCCCTCCTCACTGTCGTAAAGGGGAAGAGACAGGCAAGCTGTCACTGACAGCTTGTCTACGTGACAAAGCAGACGGGTACAGCTAGAATGGAACTATTGTTTAGATTACTCTGTATGCAATGGGACCAGTGTAGGCAGGTTTCCTATAGATAGACCTTCCTGTTTCCCTTCCCTATGGCAATTGTCCCAGCTACTAACCAGTATCCCTTATGACATTAAAAAAAAAAAACTCCTTCTCTGCTATAGCTCTTGTCCTCCCCTTTCACCTTGTCTGTCTCTTCCTCTTCCTCCTTCCACACATCCTCTGAGATGGACAAGGGGCAGCTTTTTTTTCTGCTGGTGCTAAGTGCACGTGTGCCGATTGCTCTCTCTGGGTTCCCTGCTGTCCAGATACACAGTGAGCTCACACTGCAGCTCTTCTCTATTGGGAGTGTTATTTTGAATCCTTCACCTCTAACTGTCTGCTAATTGTCATGAAAATGGTAGTTATTTAACAATTTTGACACCTCTTTCCATCTGCTACATTTGCTTGAAACTGGGCAGAAGTTACTGGGAGGGATATCTGAAGGATGGTCCAACTGAAATATGTCACAGTCAAATACACCTTCAGGGAATCTGGCTAAGAAGAATTCATATATTGGAGATGCCTCAAATTTTTCATGGATATCTACTGTACCCAGAACTGACACAGTTTATGTGATTAACATTTATAGCAAATGACTACTGTTCAGAAGTTTCATTGTGGGGGATACACGTGTGCTTTTCAGTAGTTATAAATCCTTTAGGTGGAACAGCTTCAAATTCCTATCAAAATAGATCCCACTGAATGGCAAATATCCCTTAGTGGAAATATTTAAATACAGGCTTTAGATAAGTTTACTTTTTGCAGACAAAAAAATAAAGAGTCACTAAAAATGTAACATTATATCAGAAAATAGTATGTGCTGACTGAAAAGTTTCTCTCTTGCCCTTCCTGTGACTGGGCAAATCAGGAGAGAACAAGGAAACAGCTGGTCAAACACAGATGAATCAGACTGAATAAGAACACAAACAGAGATGAAAGATGCTGCTTTGCTATGGAACACCAGGACTGAAATCCCCTTCTTTCAAATAAGACACAATTAGGAAAGTAGAAGGTCTCCTACATGAAACACCTGTAAAACTTACTCCTATCAAAGGCACAGTAATGTAACATACCATCTTCACTGGTATGGGGCTCTGTACTGGCATCCTGGTCCACTTCCTCTAATGTACCATGTTCACTGTACGGGCTATCACTGAAGAGAAACAAAAGGTTGAGCAGAGAGAGAAATGACATATATCAAAAATATGCCAGTCCCATAAGATTATTTAAAATTCTTATAATAAAAGTTATGTACATAATTCGCATGACATGCTATGAACACACAATTACTGAAGAAGCCTACACATCTCTCCTTTAAACAATGTCTTCAGTGATTAAGAAGTTCCCAGAACCTTTGATCCTTTCACTTAAAACGTGTGTGTGATGCTAAGAATGGAAAGGAGCAGGGGGAAGGCTTCATAAGCTGGAATTTCTTAAGGTGGTTCACAGCTAGAGAGCCAGTTTCCTACCTGGCTGTGTCCTCTGCACAGTACACCTGGAATTCTGGCTAAACAGAAGGGTAGCTTCCTCCAAAAAATAGTGCAGGTGACCTCACCATACTTGCCTTTGCTTCATGTTTTTTTTATTTTTTTATAGCTAACACTCTACTATGTGAACCTAAACACTCTTCTTGTTTATCTTCATACTTCTATTGTACGTGAAAGTAATTCTGTATCACAGGAGTTATCTGACAACCAGCATAATGATTTTGTTAAGGAGATAGAAGGGTAATATCCTGACTTACCAGTAGTCATCTCCAGCCATGCATTTTTCATACACTGGGCCATCAAGTTCTTTAGCATCTGGAAAAATAGCCTCATGATGGATGATGATAGTTTTGATTATCTCATTCACATGTGCCTGACAAGACACCTGGTCTTGTATGTCTGGAACAGGCATCAGGGTTGGCCCAAAACAAATGGCCAGGTTGTACGGATCCATCATATTTTCATCACTGTACTGTGAAAGGCTGTTGGAACAGAAAAATCAAGAAAAATTGACTTTTCCACTGTGACTAACCTTATTCTGAAAGCTGGAGAGACTTTATTTTCCACCATAACTTCTGCGGTTTCCTGTTCTCCTTGACAATCACACAGAAAGTAACAAAACAAAAAATGGGATCTCTTCAGTAGCCTATATGGATTATAAAGTGAGTTTATAGCACATATATGTAATATATATGTATGTGTTCCCACACTACTGTGTTTAGTGTACGCTGACCTAATGGGCTAATGCAAAATGCATCAACTGCTGCTGCTTCTAGCTCATCAGCGCTTATCTGTGGAGGCCCAAGTGGATTGGACCTAAAGTGGGTATACATGCCTATCATTTCTCATCAGACCTTGATGCCTCTTTCCCATCAACTGCCTATATAACTTAGGCAGACTGAGCTGTCTTCTGGAGGCTAAGTTCAGGGATTTTGAAAAGGCTCTGTGACTTCTGGTTTCTGTTTTTATCATACAACCTACAATCCCCAAGCACCTTGCTTTCTGCCCAGAAACACAGGCTGACAAATTGGTTTAAGTCCAGAAAATGACTACTGAGATATCTGGGGAGCTGGATCATATGGGTTATAAAAAAGTGGAGAGAACTGTTTTTGTTCAGCTTTTAGATGAGAAGGCTACTGCAGAATCCAGCTGCAATCTTCTACTATCAAAATCATAAATGAGAGCCGGACACAGGTGCACTGCAAAGGGATGGGACTAAACAGATAAAAGTCACAGCAAGGGCTATTCCTACTGGAAGCAGAATGAAATTCTTCACTATAAGGGTGATCAAGCACTGGGACTGACTGCCCAGAGAGGCTGTGGATTCTCTGCCCTTTCAGGTTCTTGACTGGACAAAGCCTTGAGCAGGGTGATCTAACTTTAGAAGCTTTGGGCAGGAGGCCAGACCAGATGAGGTCTGCCATGAAGTCTGGTGACATCATGTGGCCAAATGGGCATTACTGTGTATGCAAAAAGCAAAACTGGATTTGCCGAAAGTCAAACTAGGGGAATGTATTTTCTGGGAATGCACCAGGATCAATTTGGAAGCAGTAAGGGATTTAGCCTGCTTTCTGAATTGCACTCCTGTGGAGAGCACAGATGTAGCTAACATGCCCATGTAACAAGTACAACCTCAAACAGCTTTGGTCTAAGCAGAGGAGAAGCTGTGATATAAGCCTTTGAGACATTCATATAGTGTCACTTATGGGGAATGAATTCATGTTTCAAATTAATGTCTATTTTCATGAAAATTTAGATCTCTGTCCCTCTTCTAAATATTGCTTAAAGTAGTTCAGAAATTACTAGGAGAAAGGAAATGCAAACAGCTGTGAACACAGGCATGCACACATAACCTGATGCAAAGACCCTGTTTCTATAGGAACAGGATGGATGAAATCGGGAAGGTCACAAAGACAGAATGACTCAGCAGAGGGCAAATTTAGGGAAGAAAGAGGAAGAAAGGCAATATGAAAACAGATATAACAGGAAACAGACAACATGGCAGCAGAAAGAGAAAAGTTAGAACCAGGGCAAAGTGCAGAAGAAGTAAAATTATCAGTGAAAATACTGCGATTAGCAAAACCAGAGAGGACTGTGAAGGACTGGAAGGAGAAACACAGAGCAATTACCCAACCTATCTTTTATTTCCTCTCTGAGAATGAAGAAGTTTTTCTGGGATGAGGAAGACACAAACCCCACTTTCCCTTTCTCACACAACCCTCCCTCCAGCAGTTGCTTTTATTTTGCAATGCGAGAATCAAGCTGCTTTGTATCAGAGCACACTCAGGGGATGCATGTTCTCTGTACTAGCAGCCCTATTACCAGCAAATATAGAAGCAGCAACACAAAGTCTCACCCTGGCGGTGCCCAGCATCAAATAGGTAGCTTGTAGTGCTGGTACTGCTTGAATATACTGATTATTTTTCCCATAAGGAGATTAAAATCAGCTTGACATAAGGTGAAAAAAAAAAAAGTCTAGTTTTAAATTACCATAACTTTTTTTAATGTTACAGTTTGCATTTCTTATTTTTCTTATTTGTGTTAATGCAATAGCCTGCACTCATTTCAGACAGCATTTTCATCTGTCTTATTACAACCTTGCTCAATTTTGGACAAATGGAATTTTAATTTGAATGAAAACTGGTGTTTTCCTTCTACTTTCACTGCCAATTAGAAGATCACTTTTCGTGTTAAATGGAGCTTAAATGTAAATTCTGTATAGAGTATGAGTAAACCCAAAGAACTTCAATACCAGCAGAGGAAGGCAGATAAAGACACAGTACCTCAGGAAATTATAGAGCACTTACTGGTTGAGGAAGGCGAAGAGGTATCTCATCACTATAAGGACCGACCTGGGCAAAGTAAGGAGGAGTTTGCGGATGTGAAGAGCCCTCTCATAGAGATTGTCTATTCCTGCAAATGGAAGACGGTAGTTTAAGTTCCCTTTCATATGATGTCCTAAAATAGCATTCAGTCAGTTTATTCAGTTTACTCCAACTCATGACCATGACATGTCCCTATCCAATATCTTCTCATTTTGTCCTATTAGAAAAATAAGACCTAAAAGCCTTTCTTCCTCTCCTTAAAACCACATGAATATAAAAAGTCACAAATCAGCCTACGTAAAACCCTGGCCACGCTGAGCTAGGCAGCTCACAAAGCCACAGTATCAGTACATAAACAACCTGAGGGGACCAAGAAGAGATGTTTGGCATCAGTTTCAAATACAGATTGATTCTTTTATTTGAATGTTCATATCAGATACAGTGCTCTAAATGCTGAGCTTCTCTAATGAGTTTTCTTAATCAAATGTCCAGCTACAGCTCTCTTAGGGTTTTACAGTGTGTAAGCAGCAGCCACAAAGATCACATGGATTTCCCAAATGATTTTATAACAGTCCACCAAAATTCTGAAGTGGGCAGAACAACGTCAGCTTAATAAAAGCATCAGTTCCTAATGCCCTGTAACAAGGAGGCATTATTTTCTGTGTTGATCAGAAAGATTATGTGGCTATAAGTGGGGTAAAAAAAAAAAAAAAGGGATAAAAGCATAAATTGTTTTCCAAAGTAAATAATATCTCAATTTTTTACTCAACGTGTTTTCTGTGTAAATGACACTGCTAGAAACAACCTAAAATCTCAGTAATGCTTTTTATGTCAGCCAAGAAAAAATGCTGCAATAAACAACTTCTAAAGAAATCTTAGCAGACTACATGTTCAGTGGCACTGAAATGGATATTCAAAAATTTGTAAGTAAGAAACAGAGGCTGAAAAGCCATGTGTACCACAAAATGTGATATTTAAGAGTACGCATTTAAAATAATTATTTACATAAAAATGTGCTAACTGTAAACAGAGCTCTTGGTGTTTATTTCTGCTCTTTGGTATGGTATGGCTGTTCCTAACAATCAGCGTTTCTTTGTAGATGCAAAACGTACGTTGACTTAAGTTTCTTAGAACAACAACCGGTGTCCATTCTTTTGGTACCAAGAACTAAGCATAAGCAGAACAAGTCAACAGTGAGACCAGTTTACCACGCTCATTAGGAAATTCCAGTGTATTAAACTAGGGGGGGAAACCTGTTCCCACATCTGCATTTATAGGAGATTCTATTGGCTCAGGACCACTGCTGTCCTGGGGAATAGAACACTCTGGCACAGGGTGAAACTTGGCTCCTTGAGTTTTTCTGCAGAAGAAGAGTCCACCACTGCTTGCATTAAGGAAGTCCATTTGCACTGTGGTATCTACTGTGGGAGCAGGAAAGCAAAACTGCAGGAGGTAAAAGCCTATTCCCTAGCAGAGCAGTTGAAACCTGGCATGGTGTCCCTACTGAGCTGCCGCAGATCTAGTGGAGAAAAGGATGCTGACAGGTTGCATAGTTTATAATCTAAGGAGTCACACTGAACCCAAACTCTAGCTGAAAATTGGTTCAAGCCATTACGCTTTCTCAAGTGGAGTATGGGACTTGGAATTTATTTTTATGTTTCTCTTAAACATGGACTGCATGAATCAAGAAGTGTTTCCAGTTACTGGTTAAGAACTGGAGTATATGGCAGGACCATAATAAGCCTGGGAGCTGCTTGCACAGCGAAGATCTGTAGAGCAACCACAATTCTCCTCTCCCCTTCCAGTGTATACCTCATCTCAGAGATGCCAATGCTATGTACCCTCACTTCTGTCCTAGAGTGCCACATGGCTGTTCTGTGCAGCCCACAGGCACCAGTTTTAATGCAAAGTCTTTCTCCACCTGCCTAAAGACACTCCCAGTGGAAGGAACCTACCCATATCTTCAGCTCCCATTCTTCCAACAAAAGTAGCTGCTGTTACATCCAGGGCACCTAGTGAGTGTCCAGCTCAGCCAGCCTCCCTCTGACAAGCCTCTCTGTGAGTCTCTGTGCACATGGTTGTAGGTCTGGGTGGTTTTGAGCCTGTGTGCAGGTGGATTTTCTATGAAGTGGGGCTGAGGAAGGAAGTCCAAATGAGCTTTGGTTACATCTTTCAACACTCTTGCCTCAGCAGCACTGGATAGAAGTTGTGACACAGCACCAGGACCTGTCTTCTGCATTACAGTCACTCCTGGCTAATGCCTCTGTGCTGTAGACCTTCCTCTTCCAGACAGTTCTGGATACTGGCCCTGGACCAGGTTCAGTCAGTGCTGAACTCAAATCAGACCTGGCTGTGCTCCCAGGTGGGTCCAGTGGCTCCTTCCAGCACTATGATACCTATCTGGATGCAATAGTTCTGTCTAAACTAGTGAGCTAAACCAGGATGGGCCACAGTCTTGAACACTGGCAGGCAGCTACCACACAATAGTTATCAAAGCCTCTGATGTCTAAAGTCTATATCAAAGTCTCCCAACAATTCATGGTCTGTGCCAACTACAAATCTTCCAAGCAGTTCTCAGACATGGCTCACAGGATAGACGATCCAGGAACTGGTCCCAGCAGGCAGCATGGACATGGCAGGGTAGGTTCACAGAGTTTGGCTGCATAGCCATGTGTTGAGTGATTCCAGCTGCCCTACTAGCAGCATGATCACTAAGTATTAGCTGGCCAGCTCTATACTGGTTACAAGCAGTTACAAGCTACACATGCTGGAATGAGGTGTGTGTATTTCCAATACCTTCCTGGTAACCCAGTCCTACTTTCCATGAAGGCCCCTTTATTGAAAATCCAAACTATTGCCAAGTGGTAAATTGCTATCCACATTATTTCAAAAGGCTTGTTTTTCTTTCTCAGCACTAGTTTGGTTTAAAGGAGATTGGCAATAATGTTATGTATTTGTGTGCTGCTTTTAAATGAGGAGCCAAATTTCATATTTGCTTGCATGGATGCAGTGCGTGAGTGTTTGGGTCTGTAGGAAAGAAGAAAGGAATACAGAGTGATCTTCCTGCATCCACGCAGAAAGGATTTGCAGCTCTGATGCTTCCCATGCAGAGGGAAGAGAAAGCTTAGCTTTGCTTTGCTTCCACCGGCTTTGCTGAAAGAGCCTTGGGGCAGAACGGCCATCCAAGCTAACAGCCAGCTGCTCGAGGAACCACTGGGGACACCAACACTGCAGAAAGCTGACTGTGTCTCCCCTCTCACACCATTTCTGTTGGAAGTCCTATTCATTACTCTGATTTTCAAGAGCTGTAACTGTCCCTGCCTTGGTGCCCAGTGAGGTTATTACCCATTCCTCAGCTAAGAAAACAGAAGTGCTGCTATTACATGACTTGTCCTAATAACACAATTAGCTGCCAAGCAGAAAGAGAAATCAGGGGATTTGAAAACTGGTTCATTACTCTAATGATACGATGAGACTCACACTCCCAAACACAGGCAACAGGACAAACATCTGGCAAGGCCAAGCACACTGAGAACTAATGTTTTTTCTTCTGACTGTGGAGTGAAGGAAGGAAGGGAGATTTGTGTGAAGGACACATAGCAATCATAAATCAAGACTACCATCAGGTAAACATCACAGATAGAAATGGTTATTTTTTTCTAGTTCCCAGTTCTCAGAACGGGGCAAAACTTTTGCAGCTCTGGTCTGACACACCTGCCTTCCAGACCTGTCTCAGGCACAAGGCTCAAATCTACAAGCAGGAGAGTTTCCCAGCAGCCAGACGAGAAGGTGTTTGGCATGGGAACACTGTGCTCCTGTCAAAGTGGAGATATGGAGCATCCCAGAGAACAGGAGATATTTGTGGGGTGAAACAAGAGAAGGGGAAGAGGCCAGCTTCTGAGGATTCATGACTACAGCACTCTGTTGAAGAGCTGGGCACCTGTGCTCAGACCTATTAATGTATTTTTATTAGACAATGATGGAGCAAAGTACCCTAATAATATAAGGACCTTGGTTTCCCATATATCCATAAAAATATCCAGGCATCTAAGCATCAGAGGTGTTTGGGATCTAAGGAGCCTCCACCAATTACTACAAAAAATAAAAACCAGAGAACTTGGAGGACTCTTCAGAGGTCATTTAAGTCTACAATTTTTCACCCTTTGACTTTACCTCTAAGTGATGTCTGTCCAACCTGTTCATAAAATCCTCCAATGAGGCAGATCACAACCTCTACAAGAAAATTTGTTGAGGTGAAATCTTGCATTGCTCTTGGAAAATATTTATTTATTGATCTCCCATGGACTTCCTCTGTAAACACTCCTTGTCCTTTAACTGTATGAATGAATCCAGACGAGACTAGTATCATTGCATAAATGAAAGAATTACTTATCAGCTAGCTGCCTCTTGTCAGCCATGGGCTAAGGACCAGTTCTCAATAGAATGAGATAGGCATAAATCCTAGCTACTCAAGCTTAAAAGATGTGATCTCCAGGAACACTGGAACCTGTTCCAGAGAGGTGGTGTCATGTTTGCGTACTGCAGAAATACACGGAATCAATGAATGTCCACTTTTCTCTTCAATGAGAAATAACACATTTTAAGCACCTGGTGACTCACAATGAGGTTTTTGCAAAGGGAGACTCTAAAGAGAAACACATCAAAAGTGAACAATCTGCCTCAAAAGAGTAAAGGAAACCTGAGAGCAGAAAAAACACAATTACTAAGACAAGTCTCCAAATAAAAAAAAACAAAAACAAAACCAAACAAAGTTATAAATGAAGACAGGGATGTATTCATCCTAAATAACATTAAGAAAATGTAAATTGAAGTTTAATTAAGCAATAATGCTGAAGTAGTGGGCCATGTACAAGGCAATAAATATTCAAATATATAAACGCAGCACTTTGGTGATGGAGAACAAATGACTTTTCAAATGAGCAATTGCTGATTGTTACGAAATACTGGACAGCTATGTGCCTTTATCACTCTGGTTTAGTTAAAAATGCTACAGAAACACTGTACTTTTCCTGGTCTTGGTTCTACATGTGGCCTCTCCAGTACTGGTCACAAGACACAGATATCCAATGAGGACAAGATTCAGACTGGGAGCAGAGAGAGCACACAAACATGAGTTCTGGATTGTGTATCACAGGGTGTTTAGGGGTTGGAAGGGACCTTGGAGATCTTCGAGTCCAACCCCTCCTGCCAGAGCAGGTTCATACAGTCTAGCACAGGTCACACAGGAACGCATCCAGGAGGGGTTTGAAAATCTCCAGACGAGACTCCACAACGTCCCTAGGGAGCCCATTCCAGTGCTCTGTGACCCTTACAGTAAAGAAGGTCCTCCTCATGTTAAGGTGGAACCTCTTGTGCTCCAGCTTATATCCATTCCCCCTTGTCCTATCACAGGGCACGAGTGAGAAGAGGCTGTCCCTTTCCTCTTGACACTCATCCCTCATGTGCGTGTTCTACCACCCTCTGTTAACAGCCAGCCTCCACAGGCAAGGGTAGCACAAAGGAAGAAGCAGTAAGCAAACAAACCATAGTAACGTAAGATTTCTCTCTCATTTAGGATGATTTCTTTGAAGGATAATATCCTGTGTGGTATCTCTACATAGGGGGTCACTTGCTACTTCCACTTGGTGTGGTGCTTACCAGTAACAGCGTGAATGCCTAATGCATATTTTACACACCCACTGAATGTCAAATGGGACTGAGTTACACTTGCAGGTGTAATTTTTTTGTCAATTTGCAGCTGACAAGTAATCTACATGAATATGTATTAGTGCTGAAGTTAACAATTTGTGTCTCTTTCCACTTTGGTAGATGGATACACTCCAACTCAAAGATATGTATATATTAACTCAGCAATGCCACCTACAGCTCTTTCGGATCTATTTAAGAAGGCATTATAGGAGGACAAACACAATGGTCTCTACTATCACTTAGGGGAGGAAACTGCTGACATTTGCTGAAACTTTTTCATGAAGAGTTGACAATTCAGAATACAGTTTTTTACTTAAGTAATGGGCAATAGTCTGGAAAAGCAATAAAATAATTTCCTTTCATAACATTTATGCCTTTAGGTAAATGGGCACTGCTGGCAGCAAGTGACTGAACTGAAAATCAGAAGGAAAAAAGATATAAGTTTACATTCATCCTGGCATCTTAGTAGATCAAATTTAAGGCAAGGGAGATGAAACCAAGAAGAATTATAATGACCTGAGCAGAAGCTAAGTAGTCTGGGTAAATGAGATGTGTCTAGTGCTGCATTGCACAGCTACGTATATAAAAGTGAACTGTAATTCACGTGTGTAAGAACCCAGACCAGGAGAGGAGTGGCAGGCCGCCAGCAGTGCAGGTGAATTAAGGCCAGCCCTAAGCACTGACTCAGTACCCCCTGCCTCCCTGTAATACCTCTTACAAATATTTTGCTTGTGTTTCTACAAAGGGGAAGAAAAGAAGTGCAGTGGAACTCTTCTCCCTCCCCCCTGCTTTATTGTACCCTCTGGATTGCAAGTGCCATTAGGAGAAATAGTAGCTGCTTCTTTTGCTGAGAATGTAGAATTACAACCCATAATCAGATGGATTCTTTACGTTCTGTCCTACATTTCATGCTTGCTCTGGAGGAGTCACAATTTGGCCCAAATTTTATCTAAACCAGTTCACAAGCCCAAACAGAATAACATTGTTCTCACGAGTCTGATTAATACCAATTGCCCTAAAAGTCACAGTCATTTTGCACTCTTTCCACTGTATCTGCAGAAGGGAAAGCATTAAATCACAATGCTCTATTTCATCTGGAAATATATGCATAAATGCAAAAGAATTCCTCAGTGGCTGTACCGAGGAAAGGTTCATTTTGCAGCTGTAGCCTCAATTATGCTTGACATCCATAACTAAGTACTTCAGTTTCAAGGGTTTTTTCTCTGGCAACATTACATTTCCATATAAAATGTGTGACATTCTGCCCTTTTACAGTTTTATGTGAACATTAACTTTACAAATTTGCTTTCTCCCTCCTCCCTTTTATAATAATTTCTGCCAATGATTAAAAAACCCTACATTGATATTTAACTTGAAAAACTATTTGAAAACAAATTTATATTTATTCCTTTCCTCACTGTTTATCAGACAGCAAGTGCAATATGAATTAAGAGTATTTAAATCCTCTAAATTAAAAATGTGAAAGGTTTCTGGACTTAACATGTCAATTGTTATCTAAAGAAGTAACACTAATGTGTGTTCTCACAGAGGAAAGGGAGTCTGTGTATTCAGTAAAGGAAAAAAAAAAGCATCTTAACCACTTAAAGTGCATAGACTAGGTACACCTCTGTAGAAAAGAGTCCACCTCAAGGTTCTCAGCTAATGGAAGATTCAGACACAGACCCCACTGTTCCCAGTGCGCAGTTGTGAGGCTAGCTGTTGGTGCAAGGCATAAGAGCTGTTTTCTTCTCTCCTCACACAACATTGAGACCCCTCACTGTGACAACACACACTCACACCAACGTGCACAAAGAGAAAACCCCTTTTGCCCTGCCATGTTCCAAACTTACCTCTCCTCCCTCTGCAGAAGGCGCCTGCCTGGCATTGATGTGCCATTTCAGATTGCCTCTAATGATAACATTGTGGAAACCAAAGCAAACAACAAAATCATCCTCCCCTAGCTTCATTCAAAACCTGCCAGAAACAGATCTGGGATGCTTACAACACACTGTCAGGGAGAAAATCCTCTGCTTTCATCTGTAACACCAACAGCAGAAGTCAAACCTCTAGCAGAACTACTCAGTCATTACACCTCGTTTTGACAAGCTGTCGTAGAGATGATAATCCAGATTTATGAGAGCCTCAGAGAGCAGCTAGTCTAAAGCACCTTTTCCCCAATAATTGACCCATTTTCAAATGTGGCTGTGAAAAGCAGTGATGTTGTTCCAGGCTATTGGTTGCTACCGATTTCAAGTCTGGATGATACTATTACTTTAACAAAAAAAGGTTGTCAGCTCTTTCATAGGAAAAATAATCTGCTGCCTACCTTGAACATGCAATAGTTAGACATCCTCTAAGGAAACCAAGGCCTGATGCTAGGGATCTAGTATTCATTCTTGATGTTCTTAATAACAGAAGACCATTTTGGGATAACTGAACTGGATCCCTCTTAGACAGCAATGCCCTGGGAGGTTGGTAAACCTCTCCCACCCGTGCAGGTGCCACGTGTCCATTAAACTTCCATCCTCCCTTCCCAATACCCCATCTATTCTTCACAAACTTCAGTGGTGAAGCGAATCTGAAATTATCCAGGTTCCTCTTCTTGAAACACATTTAAAAGGTTGTTTCGGGCAAATATTTTTGCATCTCCTAAGCACTCCCTTGCATAATCTCTGTAAACTGAATACTCTTCCTTGGCATTTTACAATTCCATTTAATGATGTTCAACACAGCAGAGTGCAAGAGCATCTCCACATATAAAAGCCACAATTTATATTTTTCTTAATGCTTAGTCAAAATAATAAAGTCATACAGAGATCCAATGGGCAGGATTTGACAGCAGAAATCTTGAAAATGAAATCTGGTACAAATGTTTAATGATGAAAGTGATTAATCATTTGAATAGCTTATCCAAGAATGTGGTAGATTTTCTGTCAAACGAAGCCATTAAATCAATAAATTTTTCCAGCACACATGTTTTAATTCATCCAGAAGTTATGAAAATCAGTGCAGGTTTATTAAGCAAAGTTCCATCATCCCTGTCATGCAAAAAATGACTCAGTCAAAATGATCCCTTTTTAGATTTCAGTTTCTATGACTTGCAGACATTCTCTGGGCTGCGGCACTGCAGTTAGCTAATGCTGAACTCAGGCAGAACCAAGACTATGCTCCTAAAGAGACAGTGTCTCCCTCAGCACCAGGGATCAGGCTGTTAAACTGCAGTTTTGAGGTCCTTCAGGACTCCTCGGTACCACCATGTCTGTAAATAGCAACAGCTGAAGAAAACCTTGCAAAAAACCTGAAAACACAAAACATTACACAGAGACCTGGTCACAATGGCACATATATTTGTAACCTCCAGGCTGAATTACTGCAATCCTCCCTACATGGGAAGGAAGCCACACACGATGGGTTCCCCTGGTAGGGAGCAGGAAGGCCCATCTGACGGCCAGCCCAGGACACTGTGGACACACTGATCTGCGGTCTTGCCTGCTGGGCTGAGACCACTTTGCCAAAATAACACAGTCTGGAGAGAGTCTTCCTTAACTAATATCCCAAAGGACCATCCATCATTACCTGAGAAACTGCCTCTATTAATTTGGCTGAAGCAGGCAAGGTATAAAGGAAGGGTTGAATAGGGAAAATTCTTTCACAAAGCTAGCACCTCTGACCACTTCTAATGGACCAACAGGGAACAGTAAGCCTGATGGTTGGCTTGGCCTCATCCCTCCTCAGCATCTGCAGGGATCTGTGAATTGGAAGAAGTTTTGTGCATGCCAGAGCAAGTCACTCATCCACTGAGAACTTCCTAAATGACTACAACCTCTCTGTGTCTAGCTATGAACATCAGCAATGCACAGACCCATGCAACACTCTTCCAGGGCATCCCATTACAACTTGTGTGCTCGAAGACAGACTGAGCTCTTCTGCAGACATTCAGCTGCTCCACTCCATTCCTGCACTAAAGGGTTTTCCAGACAGTTGGATTCTGGATAAAGGTCCAGAACCACACAATGTTGAGCAGTTAGTTACTTATTCACCAGTGCTGACTCCAAGCTGCAGGGCATGAAAACCTTTGTTTGCACGGTCATGACTTCATCCCTTTCTGTCTGTCCCAGTGCACAGAGGAAAATAATAAATAAAATTTAACTATCTCTTGTATACCAAATGATATTCTTCCTGCCCTGCTAAACAAAGAGTTGTACTGTGCATTAATCCTACCGGAAAAAGGGAACAACCACAGCTGTGAGCATGACTAATAACTGACCCAGACTGTTACAGATGGCAAACAAATTGTCTAGGAAAAATCTGTGAAGCTAGCCCTTTTTTCAGGCTGCTACTGTATATATGAAAGTAAAATTCTATCGAGAAAGAAACAGAGATTTCTACTTACTGATACAAGAAATAAGATCATTAAATCTTTCCTTAGGAAAGACAGGATTTTCCAGCCCTCGGAAATAGAGCTTCAGTACTCCAGCAACTGAGTTAATGTCATGGTTACTTTGGTCATCTGCCAAAGGATTTTCACCTTAAAAAGTAAATAAAGTGAATGAAACATACAAGCAGGAGCATTCTTGCATGCAACATTTTTAGTGAGTGAGTAACATTTTTTTGTTTGTTTTGTTTTTAGTGTGTAGGAGGTGGCAACGCAAGCATTCAAGTAAGATAATAAACAGATTTAGAAATCCCAGGCTATTATTAAACTAAAACCAGCAGCCTATATCAAACTTCCTTTAAATTACATAACCTAGTGATCTCTTAGGTCCTGAACTTCCAGCTAGGTATTTATGGACATGTAGCGATTTACAGTTAGTAAAATAAAAAAGCCAAATGTTCTTAATTGAATAGGGTTTTTCAGGCTATTCTTTGTGAGCTTACATAAAGTAAGTTGAGTAAGATAACTAAACTGGGAATCTGTCTTCATTCTGAAAAATAAAAACATTGAGGAATATGTGCAACCATTTTGTATAGGAACTGAAACCATAACTGGAACCTTAGCCATGACTGTAATTTTAAAGACTTAATCTTTATTTTTAATCACTTTATCTTCCAGAATATGTATATATGTATCTTCCAGAATAAAACTACCTAGGAAAAGCAGTTAACAATAAGGCAGATTTAAATGCTGGAGAAGAGGAGGATATGACTTCACTTTGCATGTAAAAACTCCTGCTTCATGTATCTTGTCAAAGATGAGATTTAACAAGATACGTAACTAATCCTGGGCAGCAAAATATTGTGTATATTTTTTTTATGCTTTTAGTCACAAGATTTACTGCTCCAAGGGTTTTCTGATTAGCAGATCATCTGCAAATGATTTTTCTGGAAATTAAAAAAACCCAGCTTCTACAACCCAAGAAAAGAGAATGCAGGATTAAAAAAACCCTGTACCTAGCATTGTTTTAACACAATCAGGGGATCACTGGATCCTGACTACCCTAGCAGAGCAATCCTAAGCGTTGGAAGCCAATCATGTTTAAAAGGCTGTTTTCTCTTTCTGGTATCTTTCCCTTAATTCCTCTTCCGAGGCTGAAGTTTCCTTTGGGAATGAAAACAGTTGTTGAAAATGGAATGACCCTTTCACAGACTGTATTCTCATTGATCATGATGCACTTTGGCAGAGGGACCAGAAGTTGAGTGCTCATATTCTAGAAGATCAAGTAACATGGTTCTCAAATTACATTAAGTAGTCTCTTGAATCTAATTAAAATCCATAATGTTTCCTTTCTGGGGATCTTTAAAATAAAATGTAGACAAACTATTATTTGCAGTTTATGATTGACAAAGGACTAAAGTTTACAGTTGATTCAAGAGTCATATGCCTCGACTAAACAAAATGAAAACCAACCTCAAGCTCCTAGGACATAACAGGGGAAAAATATATACGAGTCATCATTATTCATCATCTTTAAGCACATGACAATGCAAAGTTTTAGATGCAGTACACAAAGTGCACGCAAACTGCTTAAACAGCCAAGAAAGTAATTAGAATTTAAAAGATTTTTAAATGTCAAATATTAAGGTGCCCAAATAAATGAAAATGCAATTACCTCTCTCAAATGAATTTTTAATATCATTGACTTCCACCTGGGAACCAGACACTCTAAAAATTCCCTGATGCTGAAGACCTGCAGCAAAGATGGGAGATTGTGGTGAGAAATGAACCCAGTTTTAAAAAAACTTTTAATCTCTGTTTTAAAACAAGGCTGTGGAGGTAAATGCATTATACAGAATATACAGAAAAAAAGTCAAGGACAATAATGAAATGACAGAGTATATCTCAGAGCTTACCATATAAATTGATAAATCTGATACAGCTTTCCACAATGAGAGGAATGACTTGTCCTGAATCCTGGAAAAACAAAGAGCAGAAAGAATGAGCTGCAGACTGGAAGGAGGAAACCTCCCTACTCTGGACTGAATGTGAAAATGCATTTTCTTGGTCAATCCAGATGGACATACAGTGCTGGCAAAAAAAAAAGACGAGTTCTCCCATTTAGGGAGGAAAAAGGAAAGGAACAGGTGAAGAAAAGGACTACGGTTCTTCATTAAAATCATGGAATCAGGAAATTCAGAGACTTCATTCTCTACCTCTGCCACTGTATCTGGCTAACACTGTATGTGACATCTAAGTTCATGCATGTATTTTAGATTTTTGAAGCAAAATGAGTTAAAGCAGTGAATTTGCATTTTAAAAAATTTATTATTAAGATAAGAATTCATGATGAAGATGATCCCTCTGCATCCATTTAACTTACCATTTTTTTCCTGGTTCCTACATGGACCTAAGTAGATAGACAGGACATAACTCCTTGAAGTGCCTTTTTTTTTTTTTTTTTTTTTTTTTTTTTTTTTTTTTTTGTAAAAAAGAGTTGATCAAACAACAGTTGACAAGGCCTTTGCTGCACAGACCTGCTGGACTATGAGAAGTGTTCTTGGAGAAGAGCCACCAAATGGCATTGCATGGGGTACCAGGTGTCTCCCTCCTGACCTGAGAGTGCTCCTACATGCTCTGCTGATTTGTGTGTCCTATCATGGTGGCCTGGCACATTGTTTCAGGCTGCTCTAACTAGCTAGTAATACACTGGGTGGTGACCTGGAGCCACCTGGAGCTTAGCATGTGGTTCAGCTGCCTCTTCTGTAGGCACAGAGGTATTGGGGAAAGGGAGTTGCAGCCTCCCTGCCTGCAAATGGCAGAGCTTGGGAATCAAAGTTCCCGGTCTCAGCCATGATATAAGAGCAGGTCTACAGCTACATCTTCAGTCAAGTAGAGGTGTTTTAATAAAGGAGAAAAATGCTTGTGATGGGAGGGAGAGAAGATGACTATACACTAATTTTCAGTGAGTTGCCTTTTCCTTTTAAACCTTTTAAAGAACCATCACAGTCCTTCATCTGTGTGTTTTGGCACTTTAAAAAATGGATGCTTTACCCCAAGCACATTAATGACTACAAGTCATCGAATATCTACTAAAGACACAAATCATATGATTAAAAATTATTTAGAAAACTTGGTGCTAGTGCTAGAAAAATTACTGTTTCATAAATAATATGCACCTTTGAAATTCTTGTCTTGGAAGCTATCATTTTTCTTTCCACATGAGTTTCAAATATGTAAGTGCTCAGAGAATTGACTAATTCATTTGAGAGTTTAATATAAAACCAGTCTGTATTACATAGCTACTAATTCAAAAGCACCTTGTAACTCAGAATACACATTTCGTCTTACAAACTAGTTCTTCATTTTCATGCTAAATTATGTTGCTAATGGAAAGTTTATGAATTAAACCCAAGTAAAAGGAAATCCAACTACTAAAAAAGTTTGAAAAACACCACACAGTGAAGCAACGAAACAATGCGCTTCCTGGGATAACCTAACCCCCATCTTCTGTGTTCTCCATGTTGCTTTAGTGGGCCTCACAAAAGACTGTACTGCTAATTATGCTATTGGAATTGTGGTTTGTTTGTGTTTTAATTTAAAACCTATCAAGGACTGGCTAGCCAAGAACCAGTAATGTCTGGGTGAGCATCGTCTGTTGTGTCATGATTTGTTAACAGCTGAATAAAAAAAACATGGAAGAGTTCAGTTACTAAACCCAGGAATACTGTCATCTTCACCAACACAGAGCTGCCTGGCTCTCCAAAAAAGCAGAGTATTAGAAAACATGCACATCATGCACCCGTACCTCCTGTTAGTACACTGGTTCATGCAAAGGATGTAAAGCCTCGGAAACGATAGTGTTTGCAGTAAGAAATTACCAAAAAAAATAAAATTACTTTGATACCTGTTTTTGGAGAATCTGTTCAGAACCCTGCACAATTCTGTAGTTAAGTAATACCCTGGAATAATCTAAACTAATAGGTTTGGATTTTGGATCTAATGACAGGAAAATAACTTGATGCAACAATCTGTGTGAGTGAAATGTCAAGAACAGTGACCCTACCACTACTGTGAATTTAATCTGATGTGTGTAGTCAGTGAATGCATGTTTGGGACTAATTATAATTTGTTATGATGCAAAAATGTAACAAAAAGCAATTTGGTGTGCTACTGTATTTCACTAGCTGTAATCCTTTTGTGCCTGTCAAAATGACTCATTCCTATCAGGAATGACATGGTCTTTAGGCAGGGATGCTCTCCTAGGTTAGCTCCCACACAGGCAAATCTATCATAAGGCTACCAGCTTTCTTTTCCTCTTTCCTTATGAAAGACTAACTTTGCAGGAGTCCCCACTTGCAAATGCTGTCACGTGCACCTCCATGTGGCATAACCCTCTCCTCTGTGATGTGCTACCATATGCTCTGTGTTTCTCTAATCCAGAGGCTTTTTGTTGGGGGAGTTTCTGCTTCTTTGCTTATTTTCATCCTTGAGCAAGAAACTGTTCATGATATAATCTCTTACGTTATGTGATGATTTCCTGAAAGTCTTTGCATGTCACAGATCCGTCTGCACAATAACAATGGTCTTCCCTATAGTCGTACTGAGGGTGCATGAGCACTTGATTCACAGACAGCTAAGCTGGTATGGTGCCACTGAGCACCAAATTTGTGCTGCAAAATACTCGCCACTAGCTATTGTGCAGGAAGAAGAAAAAAAATAAAAAAAATCCCTGTAACATCAAATCCAGTTCACTGAGCTTGCAGTCAGGAATTTCATCCACTGTGTTTGTAACTGTATTATTACCTTTTTTTTGAAGATTTCTTTCCCTTAACTCAGTCAGCTAGTGTCCAGAGGCACTAATTGACTATGATGGGCAGATGCTTCTTACTGAATAAGGAAATATTCATCATTTAAGACTAAAATTGCTCCATAGTTGTGCTGTGGTTCAGTTTTGCCTGCAGTACTCATACATTCATTTCTTAATGCAAACTTCTCCCTCCAGGTCTTTGAAAGAACTAAATTTGAGCCAGGCGCGAATGCAACCCGAGAGCGAGGCGGAGATGGTTCTCTTGTCACCAGAACTATACCTGATGTCTCGTGTGAGAGTTCCTCCGGCCTCGGCTAGAAGCATTATTAGAAATAAAAGTATGAGAAAGAAGAAGATAGTAAATACAGCAAAGATACAAGATCCAGAATAGCGGTGATCACAACTTCACACAATATAATAAATTCCTAAAGTCATAGGAAATCAAAAGCTGGATATCAAGCCCAGGGTAATACTGCTTCTCCACAGACTTTGAATACTGAATGTAATGAAAATGGTAATCAGGAAATTGTGCTAAGTCGTGGGATGCACCACCACATCCTACCTTCTACATGATGCTAAATTTCCTAAAAGACAACCAGGCTGCCAATACTCTCCCTACTTGATTAACAAAATCATATGGAGGCTCATGTGAGAAATGAATCCCCCTCTTTCCCTCTGACTTCAGGAAGTATTATATTGATCAACCGGGAAAGAAAAGAGCCCCAGGACAGACTTAAACATAATGATCTGCCTCAGCTCACGTGAGGTGGTGACCATTATAGTAAGAAGCGTTGAGATCAGCCACTGGGGTGGCTGGTGCCAGTACCTTGATGAATGACTCCAAATCACCATTAAACAACTTAGCACTATACTGTGATCGGGGTCTGGGCTTCCTGTGTTTCTGGGGCTTAGGGGGAAGATTTGGAGGCCTAAGGGAAGGGAATATGATTACTGAGCAAGGTAGAATTAAGTCACACAATAAAATGAAATGTCTGCTATGTGGCAAAACAACAGAACATTTTAAAGGGAGAAACAAACAGAGTAATTATCAAATAAAGACTTTCCATGAAATTTAAGTGTAACAGTAATTAAAGAGTGCAGAATTCCTCCATTAAAAATTTATTACTTATGAGTAAATATTGACATTCTTCATGAATCCCTGCTTTGCAGTTTTACCATATACATTTATTCCAAACACTGCAGAATTGGAATGGCCTTTTTTGTTCCGGTCATGCATGAAATGTGCTGCAACCACTGAAATTCATCCTGCCAGCCGTGGAAGAACACAGGGCACTTGAGGCACGTCTTATTAAGCAGAAAAGCTGCCTCATGCTGGAGAAGCTTCAAATGCAAATTAAACCTGCTCAACACACATATAAGATTCTTCAAAACCAAACTGTCTACATTTTCAACCAGAGCTAAGAAGGTTAAACAGCTTTAGCCTTCCATATCCAACCATCAACATCTTCACAGAAGAAACGCTTTGCAAATTAGCTAAAGGAATTCAAAGAATATCATCAACTTGAAACAAATAAACAAAAGCAGCATAAGGCAATAAAAGGAAGAACACACAAAACTTTGGTCTGCAAAATGTTTACCTGGTGTGTTATGTATGTGATAACTACAAGTGAAAGAGATTACAGGAAATAAATACTGTTTTCTAGGTCTGTTTTATGAATGTTGGAGCACGCAATGTGCAAGCAGCTTCCCTAGTTCCCCTGCACCAGCAGTCCAATGTTTCTAGAGGTTTTTAAGGAATTAGTGAAAATTGTTTTGAGGGAAACAGTGAGGAACAATAATGCACAGAACTTGGAGACTTTGATCTGTTTGGGCAATTACTATCTTCTATGCTTTAAAGGTATCCACTTCCCTTCTGCAATTTAACTTTGACATTGAAGAACATTATGTTTTGCACGTCCTACAGTCTGGAAACTTAACTGAACCTCAAGGCAATAGGCAGGTCCCAGAAGGAGTGGGGAAACTGGTGCTTTGGAATGGATGAGCATGCCCTACTCCCTCAGAGTTTCCTTCTCTAAGTGACCAGCTGTGAGAAGATAGGAGGTAAGATGACTTCAAGTTGCTCCTCCGCTTTACTACAGTAAAATAATTGCCTAAATCCATTATCTTCTTTCAGCTGCTTACACAGCAGGGAATTTAGGATGATGTGAGCCTGATGAGTCACCTGCTTTGGAGTCAAGAGAGAACATTTTTCTCGTTAGACATAAGCTTGCTGACTTCCATGTATTCCTGGTACCATCTGGGTGCAGAGTTGAAATTAAAGATATAGGTCTCAGAATTAATGTCAGCAATTGGGAAGAGTGGTCTTATCTGTTACCAATTTTTAACTGGGGCTGTGTAAGGAAAGAAGTTAAGTCCAACTTTACAGAGCTAAGATGGAATGGCAGGAGACAGGCTGGTCTGAAGTGTGTAGAGATGTCTCCAGTAATAGAGGGGCTAGGCAGAAGAAATTATACAAAACCAAGTGGTCCAGCAAAGGCAAAGTCAGAGACAGATCCAAACTTCTTAGCTGGGAGGGCAACTTTTTTTTTTTTTTAATATATAAAAATACCAGCCTCAAAATGAGAGATGGTGGCAAGGCCATTCTTCTCCAGAAAGAAAAAAATGGAGAAAGAGAAGGCATTGAGCAAAGATTTGTTGCATGGAAAGGGAAAGGAAGAGACCAGGAAAGCTATGATGAATGTTATGGGAAGGGTGGTGTCTGTAGCGGTGATACACACAAGTGACAGCTCCAAACCCAAACAATTGCCATTGTCCCCCACAGTCTGATACCCTGGGGGCTGCAGCACTGGTCTGTCTTCATGTCTGGAGGCAGCATCGAAGGTGTGTTGTTACACAACTGAAAAGGTATGTGCTGCATAAAGTGAAGAGATCTAACACCGTATCCCTTATCTTCTCTGAATATATAGACCTGCTTACATATCAAAGATGCTGGGGGAGGCAGGTATTCCTGTCTAGAGCTAGGTTATCAAAGGTGCAGCCTGCCCCCTAAATTCATCTCTGTATCAAGTTCTTCTCAACTGTGTACCCTGACGAAGTGAATTACAAACCATGGGAGTAACGTATCTCTAGCAACTGAAAGATATTTCTTTTCTAGCACCAAAGATCCTTCCTGCAACTTCTAAATTTGATGTGTGATTCAGAAATATTTCTAAGGAACTCCCAGCTTGTCCCACCCTTGACCCTAAGCAGCTCACAAGAATGAGGAAGATGAACAGCCTGGTCCTTTACCCATCAGCACGTAGAAACAGAAATGCTGATTGTTAAAACACACAGGGCCCATACACAACTTACATAACAACAGCAACAACACCATTAAATACTTTTATGAATCTGTTCTAAAATTTGTTATTTCTAAGATGTTACTACATTTGTAACTCTAAATCAAGTCAAATAAAAATACCTTACCTTGTTGTCATGTATTCAGCCCTGTGACCTAGAAAAGTTCAATAAAAGGAAACAATTACTTGTAGGTTTTAGGTAGATGTTTTAGCATCTAAATTACACTTGGCAAATTACTTTTAACCCTATCTTTCACATTACCAGCAAAAAATATACAATTATGCAACAAACAGGGCAGTGCAGTTATTTACCACCTCCACAGTTACCTTTAAAATAACAAACATAATCCGTATCATGGAACATTTAAGAAGCTTGCCCAGAGACTAAAGAGTCACTTGATATTGTAAATAATTTGAAGTAAAACTCCAAACAATGTCTATTGTTTGTGCTCATGTGTTTTAGTGGCTAAGTCAGTATGGAAATAAAGCTGTGCCAAGATTAGATTAGACCTCCCCTCATGCCTTGTGCAGAAACCTGTTCAGTGCTGAAAATACAGAGCTCTAGACACCAATGTCTTGCCATTAAAAGACTCCTTCCTCTCTTTTGTCTGTTATTACAGGAAAAAAGTACACCACCACCACTGGGAAACACCACAGAGAACTGCGGAGACTTGCAAAGAAGCAAATACTGTATTCCAGAAAGGTTCCCAGGGAACCTTTGCAGAACAACAGACCAGTAAGTCAGGCATGTGCACCATGTCAACTCATGATAATGAACAGCAAAACAATGAAACAGTATGAGGGTCATAGTATGATAAGTTCCAACCAGCTCAGTTTTCCCAAAGGGAGATTGTGCCCTATTCATTTATTGGACTTCTTTGAGCATGTCAGTAAAATACTGGATAAATGAGAGTCAGTTGAATTAATTTACTTAGACTTACAAAGGACCCTGAAAAGTTTCTTTACAAGAGGTGACTAAAGCAACTAAATAGCCATGGATTGTGTGGCAAAATATTCTCATTGATCAAAAACTACTGAAGAAAAGGGAAACCAAATAGAATTAAATGGTCTTTTTTCATCATGACAAAAAGTATAACAGTCATTTATTCAAGCCTTCCCATTAGGACCATTTACATAATACATAATATGTTAATTAATGTCTTGGGGAGATCACAACAGCTAAGGAGGCAGAATATTGTGCAGATGACTGAAATACTTTTGTATCAAGTTCTGACAATACTATGAAGCCCTTCAGAGGGGTCTAACCATGTTAAGGAACAAAACATACAACGGCAAATGAAATTCAGTATTAAAAGGTTCAAGTGAGATATTAGGGAAGAAAAAATTTAAACACCTATACATCTAACACAACAACAGATAATTATACTGACTCTGAAAATCACTGAGCATCACTTGGCTAGTTCTAGTTACACATTCAATTTGAAAGTGACAACAAAAAAGCTTGTCAGAGTGTAGAAAGAATGAAAAACAATGATATGCCACACAGGATATTACGTGGCAATGTCCAGATGCACCTAAATAATGCACAGTACTGAGAACCCTAATCCAAAAATATATTTTGCAATATCAGAGGAGTGGGGATCCACAGAAGGTGGCACAAAGATTAAGCTCTGGGAAAAATCTCTGGCATTAAAGGCACATGTAAAGATTGTTGGTATCTATTTTAGAGAGGTGAAAAAGAGAGATGAAAGAAGAGTATATAATATGACAGAAAAAAAGGTAAGCCAGGGACTTCTCCCTACTCACGTAACAAGGGGAAATTTATTGAGATTAAGAAACACAATAATAAAAGCTACTAAAAAAGAAAAAAAGATGCTACTAATTCTGAGTCCGGGGGATTTTAAACACATATCTGATATGTAACAGATTTGGGCAAAAACTATCTGGCACACAGGCAATTTCTTTTACAACTGCTTATTCTCTTTTTTTGCATTTACCTTTGCTTTAATTTGTTCATTCAAAAGATGAGCCTTGGGTCAGAATTATTATGAGTATCAGTGTGCTTCCTATGTTTAGTATCAATTCATTCGAGTCTCTCTCATCTACTTTTCCAAATTTGTAGATGCAGACTCAGCACAGAGAACTTTATCTATCTTCCTTGTGTAAGTCACAAATACGTATCTGCTGTGTCCATAAACAGCAACAGACTGTAATAGGTGGTTGATGAACTGGAACAGAAGCCAAATGCTGTCAACGCTGTGGACACCACAATGGAATCTGGATTTATTCAGCCTATAATCTTAAATTGCACAGGTTTGAATGAAAGCAAGAGAGCATGCCAAAGGAAAACTTGCAGTTGAGACAATCCTCTCTCTCTTCCCCGGTTCTCTTCTGCATTACTTAATACATCACCCTGTATTATTTGTCTTCTCTGTTGCTGACATTAAAGCTGCCAGAAAAGGCAGTTGAGTGGAGCAGGGGAGCAGTTTACTTTCTACAAATTGATTCTATACTAGCTACAGCAATAATGTTCTTAATTCCATTGTAATCCTAGCCTTTCAACCATCTCAATTCAAGAAATGTACGGAATCCAGGTCCTCCTTCCCAGGCATGCACACTCTAATGCAGGGCATGCCTCAATAGAAGGGGGTACTTGAACTTTTTAACCTGTAAGAATGATGATTTCCCAAGTATCAGCTTTGAATGTGGATGTATATGTTTGGGGTACTATTTTGTAGGTGCTATGCTATGATGATGCAGCAACTATGTGCAAAAACACTGTGGGCAACAGAGATTTAACTACTTGGGGTTACAGATGGTGGGTCAAAGGGAACTCCTCAACCTAAGGGTCCAAGAATGCCTGAGCATGGCAGAATGACCCAGATCCTGACAGCAATTTATCACTTAGGTTACCCTGATGAGTAGTTTTAATTTGGATTTCTTTTCATACAGTTATTTCCAACATGCATTAGGCAACAGATTCTGTTGCTTTTATCTTTCTCCCTTCAGCAGACAATTGCATATTTTACTGGGCATCCAAGTAACAAATGTTCACTATTTTTCCAAAGACATCTTCTATGAATCTTCATAGGAAAATTTTCCTCTTTTTTTTTTTGACTAATATCAGCTGTGTGTTGTTTTGTGTGAATAAACTGCTCAATGCACACATTCAAAAAAAAAACCCCAAACCCCAATCCTATTTAATGAAAGCTTCAATGAAAAAACACATAATGTATTTAGTTGTCTGAAACCAGCTACCATCTTCTACAGTCCAGCCTTGCAAGAAAACACTGTTTTTGCAAGAAAACACTGTAACTCCATCCTCAGTCACTCCCTGAGCAGAGACTTTGCTTGGGTCACTGCTGCTGAAATGTTAATAGCTCTTTAGGCACCTGCACAACTGGATATATGGGTCTGGGCTTTTTGTATTAAAAGCAAGAAGAGATCTGATTAACAGTAGATTTTTGTCAGTAAAAAGAAAATAAATGAACACATCCTTTAAAGACACTCTTTAGAGAACAAGTCTTTCTTGTGTCTGAACTTTGAATTATCGTCTTTAACCTTCAGGAGAGATTTTTAGTCTTTGCGGTGTAATTCACTTCCTCTTCTCAAGTCTTTTAACACCCTGTGTGGCTAGTCCTCAAGGCTTGCAGTATGATTCTCCTTTTCCCTGTGGTTCATGAGGAAGTGCCTGTTGGGAGGGCTGGTAAAGGATGGACTGGAACTGTGCATAGTGCCTGATTCATTACTGCTGTAATTCAGCTTTGCTTCACTTGATCGTGGACATCTGCTGACTTGATTTATATTTATGATGTATATTTTAAAATTGTGGAGAGTGTTCAGGACAATGGATAATTCTCTGCTATCATAATTTGAAGTGCAAAAATACTGTTTTGGTAATGCAGTATTTTTATATGCAATAATGATAATCAACATGTATGGAGCTATTCATTAAGTTTTTCTTCACTACAGTTCATAATACACAAATACTTTGTAAGAAACCCAGCATTAAAGAGCCTCACTACTGACATTAGTGGGGTCAGGACTTCACCTTTTACTTTTCATAAATACTCCATTGAGTTGTTAGGCTGAAAGAAGGACATTCATGTCTGTGTGTCAGAAATACTGTGCTAGTGAGTCTGTTGTAAGAGATGCATCCTGGATAATTTGGTATGCTTAAAAAAATAGCACTCCCACGACTCTTAAAGAAACCTTAAGTCAACAGAAATCGTTAGGAAGTAGAAACAGTACATTTGTCACAGCTCTTAAATCACCCTTCACTGACTGTGTCAGCTCTCCTTTCAGACATGAGATTTTTTCATTCATTGGTTCCATTTCCAAATATAGTCACTTGTCTAAATGCCTGTGCAGTGCAAATACAGATCTGTTGAAGAAATAAAATCAGTTTATAGTGAGTAGTCTTACCACTGCACCAAAACTATAACTGGTAAAAATCAAATCTATGCTTACTGGACTATTAAACTGTAAGTCTGGGGTTTTTTTCCCTTGTATACCTTTGGCATTTCAGTGGGTTCACTGTACAGTCTGGAATCACTTTTCAGTTTGTTGTGTGATATTTACCTTCTCCAAGTGTCCTCTGCAGCAAGTCATGTTTTGCTTGAAGTTTTGTGATGAGATTACTGCCTTCCAGATATTCTCTGAATTTCTGTAGAGATGCAGATCAATCTGTTACTATGTATGGCACATAAATTCCAGGAACTTCTGCATAATGTTTACTTCAGGTCTGTATCATATGAACAAGAAAGTAACCAACATACCATGAAATAGAACTGTTCTGTTTCCTGCTGGTTAGCTCTTCTTTTTGCAATGCTAGGCTTACTCAGGTATGTCTCAGAGACTGTCGATTTCACAGACTCTGTTGATCGACTGTGCTGGAAACACTCTGACACATCATAGTCTTCAATGGTGACCATGTCTTGTATTGTCTGCAGGGTAGCCTCTGTTGTTTTCTTAACCTGGTGTTAGAAAGCACAATTTACCAAGTGGGAAGATAAATACATACCAGAACAGCTTAGAAGGGAAGCTGATTACTCAAAATAATTCTCTGGCACGCTCCCCAAGACAAACTGGTGTGTGAATTCAAAAAATGAGATGCACTATAACAGATATCTATGTAATAGAAGAATTGACACAATTAGGTTTCCTGTCTAGTTCTCTGCTTTACTATGGTGAAAACCACAACTGTGGGTGTGCTCTTGTGTTGACTGTATAGCATGCTGAAGCATTTGTCTCCTGAAATTAGAATCAAAATGTGACATCATTTGATTATGGTTCCTAATATGGGACAACAGGCAATAGGGATGATCCACTCCCACCTGTGGTCAACGTGTTAGATGGAATGCGACCACCCAAGGATCCTGCTACCAGAACAACATGTTCTTCCAAGATAAAAATCTGTGACACTGTTCTGCAAAGTGCTATGGTGCAGAGCACAGTGATGTTTATACTGCAGAAGTGGAATAAACAGCTGGAAGAGGGGTCTGGAGAAGAAACAGTTTACAGCAGCCTCACAGAACTTCCTATGAGCCATGGAGAGCATGGCTTCTCATAGTGGAAACCAGGGCATGGAGGCCATGGAACAGGGAATGCAGTGTTTCTGCAGTGCAAAAAAATAACTGGCAGGATTCACAAAGATGTCATTTAGCTCCCAGTTCTGCTTCAGAAGAGTCTCTAGTAAGAGAGACTCTTAAGTGAATCATGCACACTTCTACACACGTGTCCAGTGTAAGCCAATATCCTTTTTGGGGCTGCCAATACGATTTCACCTTCTCCACCCTTGCACTTCATTCTACTGAAAGAAGTAATCTTTTTCCTCCTTTTTGTCTTTGCTACCTTAAAATACTTTCAAGTAGGTTTTTTCTTAAGGACTACTGCACGTCTCAAGGACATTAATATTTTGTTCTAAGCATTCAACGCATAACATAGAATGAGAAAACCTGGAATCCTCAAAAATAAAAAAAAAATACATCAAGAAATTAAATTATCCCTGTTTTAATTTAGAAACAGATTCACTGGGTGACTTTAACACTGCCTTAAACTGGATAAAAGTGCAATTTACACCCATGGGTTGGTCTCTCTCTGCTGTCAGAGCAGGGAAAAGAGAACAGCATAGCTTACTCTATTTTACTGAAAAAAAGCATTTTATTTTACTGTGTGAATTATGCCCATCACAGGCATTCAGTACGCAGTTTTATAAATAGCTGTAGCTGAGAGCACAAGAAATTTTGACTCAGCTACCACAATAGACAGTCCAAATTCCTTTGTACTTCAAAAGTAGCAATTTGGGGACTGGACAGAGGGGGGTCACAGAAGACAATAACTGTGCTCAGTGACTTTCTGTCACAAAACTTAAAAATAAATGCTCTAACAAGCTTTCATTGAAGTATCTGCAAAACAGAACTCAGTAATGTGAACATATGGACAGGTGGAAGTTGAAGTTTCCAAACCTCTATAAAGCAGACAAGGATCTATCTTACCATAACTTGCCAGTGTTTGAGTTTTAGAGTTAAAACAGCTCATACAGATAGAAGCCATTTCAAGATCATTTACGTGTTTTTGACAAGCTAGAAAAAAACTGCACCTTCCCGAAAATGGTGTTCAATGTGTAGCCCTTGTAGACACAGATCTTACCTCCTCATTTTCAATTTTCAGTGTGGCCAGTCGCGACTGTAGTTGCTGATACCGAAGCATAAGCTCTGCTTGCACAGGCTGCTGGGCAGTGACCTGACACACCTAACAAAGATTCAAAAAGAGCTGTAAGATGCAGGGAATTAAAAAAATAGTTGAGAGTCTTTGATTGCTCTTCTTAAAACTAGGTGAATTCCTACCAAACCTATTAAAGCGTCATGAAGCAGACAATCATATGTGTCCATCTAAATTTAAAGTATTTATATATTACAAGATGTGGAATTATGTACAGCATCTTATGACTAAGGCACAGCTTTATTGTATGGCTGCTTTGAATCAGTTCCGTACCATACAGAAATGCCAGCTCTGGAGTGGCCTTTGGATAAAAGATGTACACAGGTGATTCTGCGTTATGCTTTGCTACTGCCTTTGGTGTAGCAGGACAAGACACAGCTGGGCTGCCCTCTCCAGATAATAAAATGAGGGAGGAAGAAGGAGAAAAGGCTTCATTTCAGCACGTGTAATTTGGGAAGGGTCTGCAGCTGCTCTCAGGTAGCACCCATAAGCTCTGTTATGGGTGAGGCATGTAGCATCATAGACATAAAGCCACTACTTACACTGGTGCTGGGCTGAGCACAGATTGGCCAGCAAATTCGCAGCAATGTCGTTATGAATAATACAGAATATAATAACACACAATGGCTCTAAAGAAACTCAGAAGAGCATTGTCCATTTTGCAAAATATTATTGCTGAGCCACTTGCTCCCGGGTAGCAATAACAGCTTTTACCAAACTCTTTGTAAAAGGGGATAAATGCTCTGTCTTGGTATATAGAAACAGAAACAGTCACTGCGGGGATACTTGTCAGAATTACAGACCTCATCACCCATGTGAGACTGGAACTCAAATTTCATTGGTGGACAAAAAGCGGTGGGGTACATTTCCATGAATCTCTGTTTGTCACTTCGTGGCTCCAAGCTGTCAACTGCATTTTCAATGATGTCTAAGCCCTCATGCCTGGAGGTTTCAAGGTTATACTCCGCAGAAAGGTATGTTCTTAGGGCTCTGTTCAGACTAGCGTGGTATCCAAGATCACAACACTAAAGACACAGTAAAGGGAAAACAAATTAAAAAGCAGGAACACCATTCCCATATCCCAAGCCAAAAATTGTCACTAATATTTTCTGTTCAGAAATTCTTACACCTCTGAAGTATTTTCAAAATATATTCTAAATTAAAATACAATATTGGGGTCAAAACAGTAAGTATTTAGTATCCTCATTCTGTTGCAAAGATTAAAGGACAGTTTTAGAAAAGAGATCAAGTGTACATGTATAGCAATATGTTTGCATTTGTATATCAGATACAGATGAGCAGTCACTGTATTTACATAGAAAAGGTCTGGGTCTCCTCACACACGTGGACTTCTCAGTATTATTGTCATATGTAAGCCTCGGATCATCTATTTAAACCCACCCTAACATAACTGTACCTTCTAAGTCAAGGCCAGTGCCAAACTGAAATGAAGCAATTCCTGCTCACCATGTCTGTGCCCAAACGAACCCCCCCACAACTGCCTCTAGCATTAGTGACCCATCTAAGATGCTTTTTCATGCAATAAGAATGATTTAACATCCTTTCCCCAATAGTGAAAATGTACCTATTGTGAACGCCTTATTTCATATGTCCAGACAGAGCCAGCAATATACATCATGTTACAAAATGAAGAAGGTGATAATTTAAGTATTTTTTTTCTAGAGGTGAGAATAACACTGGAATGTAATTTAAACCTAAATGGTAGAACATAAAGTTGTGTTTGTTCTTAACAAACATCCCTGGTTTACATTATTCATGATTACTTAATATTTTAGAGGAACAGCTGAATAGATTTTTAAAATGTCACAGCAGTAAGGTATCAGGTGATTGTTTCCTTCATTTCCCTCCCACATTACACAGTAAACAATATCCTCAGCTTCCACTCTGTGAGACTGCAGGTCATGGCAGATGTATCACAAATGTCTCTGTCACCCCAACAGTCGCACATCAGTCTGCTAACAGTTGCATGCAAAGCAATGTTCTTTAGTTGAAAAGGAGAGACTTGTCCCCGTCAGAGGCCAATGCCTGGCTAGGGCAGTCAGGGCATCCCTCAGCCCCCAGCCACCCATCCTGGGTGCCCACTCGCAGTTAGAATCATCCTTCTCTGCAGGACTCAAAGTTAAGCGATGCAGTTGGTAAAGAAGCAATTTGAATTCTGTCCACTGTAGACTATGTTTATATGTGCCCTTCCCTCACAGCTATTACAAACCTGTAGGACTCATCGCATTACTTATCTGAAAAAGGAGAGGAAAAAAGAGATGAGGGGAGACAGACAGACATACAGATGCATACACTGCATGGGAAAGAGTTTTCAACCTATTTAAACCAGTGTATAGGAGAGGAAGAATCCCCTCACATCTTGCCTTAGGTGCACTAATGACTAGTGACCAAACTGCTCTCTAAAATCTGAAAATGGAGTGCTGCTTTATTCACAACAAAAACTGCAGAAAGACTAAGCTTTCAGTCTTAGAGAACACTGAAGGTAGTTGCTGCAGATGGGACAGTGGCTACCCAAAAAACAGTTTTTGAACCACTTAAAGAACATGGAAAATGTCATGTTCAATGAAACATACATTGGTTAACCTCTCACTTTTGCACTTACAGAATGGAAATTTGTGTTACACTTACTAAAACAGCCACTCAACTTTTATACTAAAGCACATCCATATTTCAAAGACCTCCTGCCTAAAAAATATTATTTCTAAAAGAAAAAGTCTCTTGGTGTTTTTCTCTTGTTCTGTGTCAAATGAGATCTCATATTTAATTCACTATCTTAGATGAAAAAGACATACTAAAAGTGCTGATAAGAAAGTGGATCAGGACAGCTGTTTTATTTCATGTGCATTAGTTTTAGAGAGACCTCACAGAAGATTAAACTGAGAGGAAATGAGAAATAAAGGGCACTGCCAGGTTCGGCATGGCTAGCCATCCATGTGTTATAAAAGTGGAGACATCCAGAGCCTGAATTTTGGCTCTAGAGGATTAATCAGAATATTAATAGAAAGCTTACTGATTCATAATTAGACCTGTATGGGTTTCTGATGCAGCCTTTTTTACAAGCTGGAATATAAAATTGCAGCCTTTATGCTGTGACAGTACCAAGAACCTAACTGTTTAACTTTAATCTACTCAGTAACTACCACTGTGGCCATCTTTTGCAGGTGACGGCAGCTGAACAAATATGCCTTCTCAGCCAAGAAGAAGGATTCTTCAAGTGAAGCAGAGTATCCTGCCAGACTAAGGCATTTACTTGAAATGCCAATGCCAGCAGAGCAAACAGGAACTAAATCCAGAACCCGAACTAATGCCTTTTACCACCAATGGCTCTTTCAATGGAATTTCAAATGCCTGAAATTGGAATTTTGCTTCAATGATTTAAGTAAAATAGAATTTGGGCAAGTAATTTTTTTAAAAACAAAAATAAACACTCAGACATCACAACTCTTACTGCTGCCAGACTACAGTTCACTTTCTCTAAAATTTGGAGACAAAAAAGATTTTAACTGGAGAATGGCTCTGTCACAATATCAACTCATGGCTACTCAGAAAGAGGAGTAACTTTTTAATCTGCTAGTACTAGAGAAGGTTTAGGAAGAGAGTTGTCTATGACGGAGATGGTACTTTGGGTATTTGTTCATTACTAAGACTAAAAATTTAAGGTACTGCCACTAAACTTCCGCTCTCACCACATCATTGTTTGACCATGGTTGGAAAAAAAAAAATCACCAACCCACCGGTGTTGCAAAAAAATACATATGTATGTAGATACACACATGCAAGCACGTATGCATGATTTTCAGGAAAACCTGTAGATTTATAGAAAGATTTGGAAAGTTAACGTGTGCAGCCACTTTCTTAGCCAAAATAAAGATGAATCTTTGAGGTTTACTAATCAGCACACCAAAGCTACAGCCTGGATGGCTGATGAGATCTGCTATCAATCTATGGATTAGAGAGATGAGAAGTCAGTTGGTGCAGATATGAAGATGAGAAATGAGAGAATGAAGTCACAGACTATGGGTTTTATTGCATTTCTGGGTTAATAAAGTCTTTTGGTTGGGCAAAGCGAAGGGAGATGAGTGATGTGTTCGGGATATGTGTGAAAAATTAATTTAGTAATTTGCATTTTATTCTTATTTGGAATTAAATCTGAAGCAGTCTCAAGAGCATTTACTGTCTTTATTGCTCCCCAGAGTATATTTAGGCTTGAACAAAACAAACTGTAATGCTTAGCACAGAGCTTCAACCAAACAAGCAAGCTGCTCTTCATTTCATTTCAGGAATAATAATAAAACTCTAATGCCAACAGAAAGATAAATTCATAAAAAAAAGCCTTAACCTCTGAATAAGTCACTTTCTAATCATTCTGTTGCACGGACATCAACATTCAAATCAAAGGGATCTGGCTGTACATACCATATTTATGAGAACTTATGTAATAAAGATTGTGAGCTGCACACACTTTAAACTTGGTTCTATGAATGATTAACAATGAACCTTTACAGAATAAATGAAGTTCTTAATAGCTAAATGTTCCCTAACTTCTTAACTATCCAGAGCATGCAGACTGCAATTAGAGATTCAGAAACTCCACTCTAAGAAAGACCAACACATGAATATTTTATTCATTCTAGCAGCAGATCATGAGTGCATGGTAAATCTGACAAAAGGTCCCTACCTCCTTATACCCAGATAAATCTAATAAACTCAATTACATGGAAAACTTCAAGTACATGAGCAATAGTTTGTGCCACACGGACAGATGTTGGTACCAACAATCAGATTAGGAGGGATCTACTGTACTCTGTTACTCTTCTGAAACCCACAGTCTTTAAAAGAATAATTTCTACAAAATAGATAAAGCTTAGTTAATTCAGCTAAAAATAAATCTTTGCTACTTTTTACATAATACTAATAAAGAAAATAACTAATTCTGTCCTCCACTTGAACTAGATCCTACTATATAGTCAGCAGAAAAGAAATATTCAACAGAAAATTCAAATTCCTCTAGCAGAATATGCAGGAGTCAGAAATGCACTGTGCATATCAAATCCTGTTTATCCCTCTACTTCTTTGCAAATGCTAGTCCCAACCCTCAGCTCACTAAATGCATTAAAACATCCAGCTAAGACTCCAGGAATATTTTTATCTTGCTTTTATCACAAGAGCTTAAGATGAACAACACATCATCATTTTAAGTCAGAAGCTCTGAGCTTTGTTAATGAAAAGAAGGAGTTCAACAGTTCAGACTGAGTTCAGCTGAGGAACTGCAATTTAGGATTTTCCATATGAGCCTCACAAATCAAGCTGCAATGGAATCCAGATGAAAACACTATGAATATTTTGTTTTAAAAAAATATCCCACAATCCTCCCCAATCTTGTTACAAAAAATATATTGAACAGTTGACTGCATTCCTTCATAAATTTATCCCATTTTTACCAGGCTTATTTTTCATTAATGTAGGAAAACATTCAGGTTCATTTACAGGCAACGCCAACAGCTTAGAGAGATCTAAATCCCTTCCATGTTAACTGGAGTTCACACATAGAGGAGAAGTAATCCCCTTCTGTACAGGCAAAGACAAAGCTAAGGCAAGCACAGAAAGGCAGGCAGGTAGATTGGGACAGTCCTCTACTTTGTCAGGGAAAAGAATGAAACTGTCACCACTGCTCTGAGAACTCCAAATCATACCATTACACTACTAGATTTACAAAATGAGATAGATAGTCTGGACTGTTGCAACATATGGCCAGTGGGAAGCATGTCTCACATTCCTATGATATAACCCTGAAATCTTGCCAAGACTCTTGCATTTACAAAAAGCATTTCCTTTGTCAAGTAGTAAACACTATGTCTAGATACCAACGCTTTCACAGCATATCCTAATTAAATACAAATGTCTGAAAGACACTTCATTTAAACAGGCTCACAATCGGATTAAATTGGCTCTGAAACAAATTCTGGTTGCACATGTTTACAGCCTTCTCTTACAAAACAGTGATGCAAAGGGCAACTAGACTTTCCACTTAAATTCCTTAGGGAAGAGTCATTTCTAAAGCCATTTTGCCAAAAGAATGTTATTGCTTGCATTGGTCCACAGCTTGGAAAAAGCCATGCAAAGTAGGTAATGTTTACCTGCATTATTAAATATTGTAGAATGTATATTTCTGTTAAACACTAGCAGTTAGAAAGCTCTATCTTTGTGGTTGTGTAAATATCCTGACATACACTAACTCCAAAGAGTTGTTTTTCATGTATCTATGCAGAGGGAGCTTAACTTCTCCTCTCCTCAATATTCTCCAGGGGGGTGCATCCTCCCTTCAGCTTTCACCACTATGACTATGTCTGTGGACATCAATGAAATGGGTAAGAATCAGGTGCATTTTCCAACCTGAGAACGTTTTGACCAAGTAGAAACACACACTGGAGACATTCACTGGGATATTTGGCCTCCAAAAGGGAAGGTAGGAGAGAAGACACAATGAGCATCTTTCCAGCCACTGAAGGGATGGGGGTGCTGGGAACAGAGGGAAAACAGCCTTTTCTTCCTTCCATCCATCAGTCAAGTAGAACTTGTAAAGTTTACATTTATCAGACATGTCCCATCATCCTTTGAACAGTATCAGGAAAAAAAAAACATTAGGTAGGGACCCAAGCAGCTATGCTGCTTCTCCCTTGTTTTTGGCCCCAATCATCTTTGTATTTGGATCCTGGCAGATGCTTTCATTGCCTGGGTGAGCCAGGTGGGTGAAGCAGGATGTGCAGGTGCATGGGTGTAGATAAGGCAGGGACAATATACAGCAGAATAAAACATAAGTCATAAGACATGCAACAGTGGGCAGAAAGAGGAAGAAGAGATGTTGAGATAGAGACATCAATAATACAAAAAAAGATACATGACCATCTCTTATAAGAAAGAAGCAAGAAAAAAAGGAGCAAAATCATTTGAACAGAAAAAAAGTTGAAAGGGAAAATGAAAAATTTAGAGCAAAATCAGGCACTATTTCATAAATAACAGGAAAACAGAAATGTCAAAGAAAACCAACTCTCAACATTTAAAAAACATAAAATAAAACACATTCACAGCTATTTTAGTCTCAAGACGGCATTTTTCCCCTTCTCCATCAGAAGGGAAAAATTGCTGCTTCTCCAGACAGGGTAAATGAAAAACCTTTTGTCAAATGATGCATTAATTTACACTATATTACAAACCAGAGCTTAGCTGGCTTACCTTTGTGACGAATATTCCACCAGAAATGACTGTATGCGGATGTTATTTATTACTGTAAATAACAAACGCTACTGTTGCAGTAGGAAGCATATTCAAATACTGAGCATTTCATATGGAACACTGACTTATTTAACACTACACTGCTAGTCAATGAATAATCTTGAGCTTCTGTTTGCTGTCTCCAAATTTCCCCTATCAAGTATGTGGTCAGGTTACAAAGACAGTGGGACAGGACAGAGTGTGGGATCCTCCCTCATGTGAAAACGTCAATACTACAGGTTCTGAAGAACAAATGCGACTGCAAGTCAACATCAGTGTACAACCTCCGTCTTCTAGAAGTTTCTCACTTAACAAAAGTCAGTAACAGTTCTGTTCATAGTAGAGAGTATAGGTCTGATAGTGCCTGTTCTGCAAACTACACAAAAGAAGAATAAAAAGCACTGTAATATTTGATTCAATGACTAAATGAATGAACCAAATGATCTGAAGACACAGAGAAAAAGCCTTGAGTTAAAATACCATTATTACATGTCCACTTACAAAGCTTATCTTGTAAAAAATATTTGTACCTCAGAAAACCTTTTCTAGTACAAAACAGAAATGTCAATCTTTTTTTTTGTTATTCCTGTCATATTTTCTCTTGCCACATGCAGAGAAAACCTAATAGCCTAACTTCAAACGAATGAATTCAGCATTTTATTGGCACTTCATTTTGTGAAATAGAAAGTTGCAGGGAAAATCTGCTGATTATACCGTACAATGTTATAAATGGTAAGTGTATTGTAGACAACCCCTAGGACCGATATATTCCCTCTGGAAAATAAAAACAAGCATACAATAAACCAAATCTGGTCCTGAGCAGAATAAACATAAAAACAACCGGGCCAATACTTACATCAATTAAATCTGAAAGGTCATGAATATAATACTTGAAAACAGAAGCATTGGTGGCTTCAAGGGTGAGCAGGTATTCATTACGGGCCTTAATAGATTTCAGCTTGTTTTCAGAATATTTTGCTTGACGCTAGGAAAAAGATTGTATGTTAATGTATTTGAATTACTTCATTTTTGGTATGTAGCAGAAATGGTAACAATTCCAGCACATATCCCTATTAACAAGAATACATCTTAGTTGCCAGCCTGTTATATACATAACAAAGTGGGAACTTAGTATTTTTTTTCAAATGAGACAAACCACATTGTAAGAATTATACTGAGAATAAAATATTCTGCTCTTTAAACTGCAGTTAAGTTACCTATAACCCACAGCTTGCTTATTATGTGTACCTTATTTAATTTTATTTCTCAGCTGGACTTCTCTGTCTAATATCATGCTAAAAAATGTCCAAAATGCACTGAATTTACTTAAAATGAAGCTAAGTAAAAGCACTATTTACTTTTTCCTTCATTTTTTCAATCTTTTTCACAGAGCTCCGTCTCTGGTGCCTTTCTTCTAGTCGAATATGAAAAACAGGGTCTCCTGACCTCCCAATCTGTTTTTCTTCTTGCTTCTCTGCCTCCTTCAGTTTGCTTTCTGCACTGATGCTCTCTGCATGATACATGTGGTATGTTTTCATGACCTGCAAAAGGCAAGAGTCAATGGCAAATTAGGAGAAAAGGAAAACATAAAGGTATCTACAGAAAAATCACAGGGTCTTTGAGAGAAATGCTCTCTTATAAAAATGGACGTTGGATAAGTTTCTTTACCAACAGAGATTGAGGACTTCTGATTGCATCTTTCTTTTCTCATTTATTTAATAGTACCCCAATGAGGATTTTTTTTTTCCCCCTCATTGCTCCAATAGGAAAGAGCAAAATTCTTCTCGTTAAACTTCAGGATTCTTGTCTTTGAATGAAAGCCTGAAATAAGGAGCAATAAAACGAAATATGTATCAGTGCCACATCTTTCTGACTTCTTCAGTGCTAAGTTAACAGCTTGGCTGTGGACACAGAATGTTTGAAAGCAGAAGGACCCCTTCAGCACTGAGTAAAGGGAATGAAGCAGAGGTAATAGGAAGCTTCTGTCTGAGATCACTTCTCCAGCCAGCTGGATGGCTGACCACAGCCTGGAAAGAAGTGGCTCCCAACTGCAGAGACAGCAGATTGGGCGTGACATAAAAACCAGATGAGGGCTGGACAAGGAGCTAGGAGATAAGTAAGTTGTGAAGATGCTTTCCCCATAGCCCCCCAATTAATACCATTATTTTCCCACTACACACATACTGGCTCTGTAGCCAAGAGCATAAGCTGCTAGCCTGCAAATACGTGCTTGCACAGACCACAGAGGGGGAGAAGGACTGATTCAGTCCAGTCTTCCCTTTCTTCCTCAAGCAAGAAAAGTGCCAGCCCAAATGCTGTGCTGTGTAGTGGACAGCAAGTGACCACAAACCACCCACCTCTGCTTGGGAGGGCTGTCTCTGCTCACCTCCAACAAAGAAAGGCTTTTTTTTTTTTTTTTTTTTTTGTCTTAAGTTTCAAGCAAGGAACAAAGCTCCCGTGCATCCCCAGGCGGAGGGCGGCCTCCTCTCTTCTTCACAGGGTGCCAGAGCTTTTGCCTGCAGATGTTATCTTTGGGCTGAGGCCATGCAAGCCATTCACATCTCCTCCAAAGGACACAGCCAGGGAGGAATCAAATGGGCTGTTCCTCCCTCAGCAGACCTTTGTGTGAATTATGCAGGAGACAGACTAGATTGGGCAGCTGCCTTGAAATCTCCCCTAGAGGGAAGTGGTTTTTGTAATGGGGTAGTTAGGCCAGCCTAAGGAGCATCCAGAGAGTGCCAACACCAGGGACACTAAAGTTAGATAGCGCAAATTTGCTGCGGCTTAGCGTGGATCTGCACAAACCTACTGCACACCACTCCAGGTGATGGCTGACATAATGCATACTTAAAGTCTTGTGCAACAGAAAGAGAGAAGCTTTTAGAGAGCTGCCATTTTGCATAACCATGTATGTTGTGCATATGTTATACACTGTAACTGTGTATGCCAATATTTAATACTGATCCCATGCTGTTGATTCCACTGAAATAGGATTGATGTCACAGACTGAAACAGGCAACTCTTCACTAACTTCCTGTAGTAAGGTAAACCAGTTGGAGACACACATCGAAAAGACTGGACTAGTTTTTATTTTTTAAAACATATTTACAGCTCTCAACTGAAAAAAACAAACTGCCCAAAACAGGGCTTAGTGTTATTGCTGCTGCTATAACAGCACTGCCTACACCCAGCGGGAAAAGCTGCTGCCCCAGCAGCTGACAGCCTACATGGATGAGGCAAAAACCCGAAGATGAAACAAGCCAAGCTGGGAACAGAAGGCAAGACTACAGAGCCAGCATCTGCACGGTTCTCAGCTTAAACAAATGGCACGTTCAGCTCTCTCTATCCGGCGCTGTTACTCAAGGCATTTCTAAAGTTGTTAATAATCTGTACCCGGGGAGTCTAATGCATATAACCCCATGGAAAGAATTGCTGAAAAGAGAAGAAATGGTTTATAAAACAAACCTAAGAAGCACCAAAAGTGATATGGCTCTATTAAAAATGATAGGAAGATGAAAATAAAAATAAAGTTATCATAGAATCATAGAAACACAGAATAGATTGGGTTGGAAAAGACTTCCAAGATCATCGAGTCCAACCCCTGATCCAACTCCAATTACTATATCATGGCACTAAGGGCCATGTCCAGTCTCTT
>JANHFX010010659.1:69354-88829 GCA_027560015.1 Chloroceryle amazona | reverse complement strand
ACTAACTACTTCCTCCTGGAATACAAGGGGGCTATTTGGTTTCCTATCTCTGTCTACCAGCTCCAGAGGCCAGTTGCAGTTGCAGTTGTGCATTTCTCTTCTGGCCTTTTTATTCAATTTTTGGAGTGCTTCTTTACAGGGGTCTACAGATGTTTGCTTTTATTTTTTTTTATCTTTTGTTCTGTGTTAGCTCCAGAGGCTTTTTAGTTGGTGCAACAAGGACAACTCACATGTCTTACCACTTGGGAAAGTTATTTTCTTTCGTACTGTCTCAGTTTCCCTGCCTGCAAAGCTGGAACAATAATAAAGTCTCAGTTTCCTAACTGCACATCATGAAGGATTTGACTTAAGTGGTGAAGCAGAGATTTGTTCTGCTTGACAAAAACAGTAAGCACTGAAGTTTTTGAATCATGTTTTCTGAGTTCCATGTAGGCAGTGGACTAGGCATAAATGTCCTTCTGCAGCAGCTGTGACATTTCACCTTGCATCCTTGTTAAGCGAAGTGTATCACTACCAGCTCTCACCAAGAGATTCAGATGCCTCCACACTGACTCCACTAACTTCATATCACCAAAGAGTTTCTTCCTCTCATTGCCTGATTGCAGCACACACTACCAAATCCAGAGTGTTTCACTCTACGCTTGATTGAAAGTTAAATTTTGTGTGAGGACAAGGAGCTCATCGTCTCTATGGAGAATCAAGAAGTCTACTTAAAATCCATATACTTGTAACAAACTTAACAAGCTCAGCAAGAGTTCTTGGTACAAATTATTTTTAAGATAATTAAAATAGAAAAAGAAGCCCTCCCTTTGGCAGTATGCTCAGGGCTGGACAACTACCTGTCTGTCCTACCTGAGCCATGCTGGTTTAGAAATCAAGACAGGCTATGTACAGAGCAATGATTAGCCTATGCATTTGACTCCTGCCCAGTTTGTTATGTTGACAGCATTGCTTATCTCATGCGCTAGTGACATCATTAATTTGCAAGCCTCTGGGGAAAGCTGACAGCTCCAGTCTTTTTCATGATTTGTCAGTGTTTTTTAAGAGCTGATATTGCAGCAGCAACCATTAGACAGACACATATGTAAAATAAATGGGAATAAGCAAGGGAGTTGGTTTCCAAGTATTTCAGTGCATGCTTCCTCAACAGATTAGCTTAGAATTAGCTTAGAACTTAGCATGCTCAGTTGTATAGATGACTCTCTCCCTTAACATTATATGATCTTTTCTCCTCCAGAGTTTAAAAAAAAACCTGTTAGGTACTGTAAAAGACAGCAACAGGTTTGCCTAATTCTTCGAAGCAGACTTACTGCATGAAGAGTTCTGAGATCCACAGATCTATAAATCTGTTATTCAGACGACAAGTAATCTGTTGAAATAAGCAATACCGCTTCTTAAATGTCCACCAAACTGTTGAATGATAGGCTATCCTGTGAGAGTATCCATCACTGAACTGACTTTGATTAGTCCCCAAAGTGCTTATTGATCAGCCATCGAGTATGCACTGAAAAGAGAGAGCAAGGTCATAATTTTGCAGATGCTGACCTGTCATGACATATGCTGTATATGCTGCACTTCTCTGCTGTAGTGAACAAGCACTGTTAAATGCATACTAGTCCCTTCCTACAATTAAATGGTGAGTTTATCTCCTATTAATTTAGGAAGTTTATTCTGAAGATCCAATGATATTTCATTCAAATATATATTTCTGTCAACTAAGTCAGACTACAAGCAGATGAAAAAGATTATGCTACCCAAACTATGTACTCTCCCACTTGTAGGTGACAGACTGTTCACTTAGTGATAGAAACGTCTCATTTTGTGTGCCAATTTTCAGCATCATTCATAAGAGCTCAGCAAGTAAGCTTAGGGCAGAAGATAGCACTTATCACAGGGAAGGGCACATTAGAGTAAATCCTTATATAATTATTTAATTTAAACACACAGTTATTATCTGGGCAAAGATAGGAATTAGTGCTGAACTTCTGTGAGCCACCAAGAGAGGAACATTCCTGTAGTGAGGCACTGGCCTTCCTTTTCTCCATGCATAGTTCTTTTTCACAGTGTTTCACAGGAAATAGGCATTTAACGGAACCATAGTTCATCCCTGTTGCAATTACCATGTTTTGTTGAATTGTCTCTGCTAAGTTGTGAGTTCTTACCACAAGGTGGATTTGCAAGGGATTCATTAAATCAGGTTAGCTAGTACTTTCCCCAAGAAATAAGTAAACTCATGCCAATTTTACTGAATCAGTGGCCTCTAGCAGTTAAGTAGGCTCAGCATTAGCTGTTTTCAGCATCCTGTTCACTTCCAAACCAACCTCTGATGTGGTTCCAGGAATTGTCACTGATACATTACTACCAGTACAGAATTACCAATTTCACCTTCTGAGATTACTGGTGTGCTACAGTAAATTGGACTTAGCGTTTATATAGAGAATCCAGATTCTGTGTTATTTCAGCAATGAAAAAAAGAAAATCTGGCAGAACTACCTTGAGAAATCAAACAGCCAAGATTTCTAAAGACTAAGATAAAGGAATGGAAAATGCAAGTGGCACAGCAGCACTGTCTTATTTAATATTAAACTGTTTGCTTTGGACTCTCTAATTTTTCTGAAAGCATCATATTTGTACTGACTGTGAAAAGTGTGATGCCAGTAGGAGCAATTTGTAAAGCCAAGTGGGAGGCATGAACATTGTTGTGATGTGCATCACTTTTCTCCAGCATTTACCCTCGTCTAATAAGTTACTGGAACATCTCTGTATTTTTAGCAAGCTCTTCATCTCATTGATCCCCCACAACTCCTTTAGAGGTCACTTATAAATATGTCCTCACCTTTAAGTGAATTGAGTGGAGATCTCCCACCATAGCAAGAAAAAACCCTACCTACTTTCTGTTTCCTACCATTCCAAATCACTCAGATGTTACTCTCATATTCCAGTATTTCATCTGATAATACAAGGTATTTTAGTTCCAAATACTCCTAAATGTCTGATTTTTATTTTTTTTTTTATATTTCATTATAATTGTGAGCTTTTCCACATTAAACAAGCAGCCAGAATGCTTTCTAGTCTCTCTCTCTCTCTCAAGGTATAGGTTCAAACTTTCAGAAGTTAAAAAACATATTTGAGCAGAAAATTAGAAAGTTTTTTTTTAATTGAAAATCCACTCTCAGTGGACAGTGGCATGTCTCTTCAATTCCTCAGTGATTTCTTACTTTCTTCTTTTAGAAATTCTTCTTTGCAAATCTACAGCACTGCTTCTTCACTTGTTTGATCTAAAAAATGTCAAAACTAATGGGCACAACTCCCTAATTACAGCAGTGTTCAGATCTGGGCCTATGAACAGGTTAAAAATTATTTTCTGAGGCAGAAGTGCAAGACTAGATTTTCAGAGACGGGTCCCAAAGTCACCTTTTTTCCTGGCACCTGCTATGACACAGAAGCCAGACACCTAGTACAGCACTGTCACCTGAAGAAAAGTCAGTTGTTATTCTGATACTTAGTAGGCTGTGTTAGAATATGTCCATTGAAAATATTTGGACCAAATCAGTAGCAAGTCCTTTAAATATCCCATTTATTCTGCATCATTCTAGATAAACTGGGTTCAAGATACCTGGTGCTTGAGAAGTCTGAAAGCAAGTGTGCTGAAGCCTCAAGTCAGGCTGGCATGCTAGTGATGGGTGGGTATAGTCTCTCATCATCTGGCTTTGAAACAAGCATTTAATCCAGCCCCTGACCCCATGGTGTTAGGGAAATCCACTCAAGCAATGTCTTAAACCTTGTTAGTGAACATGTTTGCTTGGAAGATTTACTGTGGAGCTGCAGATCTGCTGTGTGTGCCTGAATACATCTGCCTAAGGAACCCAACTCACCTCAGAGGCAGAGGGAGTAACAGATAAAAGATACAATTTCTTTAGATTGACTATACACCCACCCTGCTTCAGCACAAACATCTTCTACTATTTTAGCTTTTAGTGATGTTAGTTCCCTTCTCTCATTCTCTACAACACACTTTTACGCATGACTGTTTGCTTTTTATTTCTGGAGGGTGACCTTAATTTACAAACCTTTCTTGTAAGATAAGGAATCATGATAAGAAGTAAACAGATTATTAAACACTTCTTCATACACAACCTCAGTTCATTAAAAGCTCCGATACTTTCCCTTCACTCAAAAGCTTTAGAGGTATTTCAACTCCAATAGGGCTTCACATTTTAACAGTTACACTCCATGAACATACCATTCCTTTAAAAAAACCCAAACAGAATTGAGTAATAGGGAGAGACTTCAACATTAGTGTACTATTCAGTGGCTTTAAACTAATTTTCTTTTGTTTGGATACAAAGATTTATCTCACAAAAGTAAGACTGAATTTACTTTTTTTCCTTTCCATAAATTATGGGGCAAAGAGGAAGATGACTTCTTTTTGTAAATGACTGAGAAACATACCACCCAGATTTTAAAATGGTAGATACTTGTTTTGCTAAGGCCACTGTGATCTTATTCTGTAAACAGTAAATGTCACAGAGAATGAAAAACATATGCATGAGGTTTTCACATTTCCAAATATCTTCCTACCTTTATGTATACAAGCACATATATTATGCAGATATGCTGATGCTCACTCTAAGGATGCAGTCAATGGAACTGATGTTATTCTGCACCATATTGCCACCTTCTGAAGCATGGGTTGTACCTGGTTAAATATGGGCATCTACATCTGACCATTTCTTTTGCTATCAATGAAAAGCTGGACAATGGTGCTAACAATGTAGATCATTTCATCTGATGCTGATGCTTGTATCTGATCAAAGAGGTCCAATCTCCACATATTAAACTTCCAGTGACTATAACTGGAACACAGATGGCAAGTTAAGATATTTGTACCTACACTGCAGATGCCTGGAAATTAGGTGAAGTAACTTCCATTCCAAGAAACCATTTTGCATCAGTAGCCTAATTCAAATTGTGCCCATGCTGTGTACTCTGACAACTTCAAAAAACTTCCTATTTTACAGAAGTCTTAAATTCTGAGAAAAGAATTAACATTCACTAGAATCCATAACATGTAGGTTAATACCTGAATAACTCTGTAGCTACTGGGGGGAATCATACTAGTGTGAAGAAAAAGAGTGAAAATACAAAAATCCAGTACTGTAGATCTGCCCTGGTGATTCAGCAAAGTATTTCTGCACGTGCTTCCCTGTTTTCCTACCCTGGGAGCACAGGCACTAATCCAGCGCCTCACCAGGCACTGGAGTTATGCAACTGTTCAATTGAAACAAGGCGGTATCTTCAGGGCCTACTCACCACAGAAGGCCCACTTGTGCAATGGCTCCTGCAGTCACTGATCCCCTGCAGCTGTGGGACCTGTCTGTGGCCGTCGCTACTTCACAGAAGCTGATCCCACCATACCTCACTGAATACAGGCCTCAGCCAACAAGGTTTTGCACTATCACACCCTAGAAAATGAGTGGCGATTTCAGAAAAAAAAAAAAAAGCCCTAAAGAAAAGCCCTCAAAAAAACCCAAAACAAAAAACCCCCACAAAAATCAATCAAACAAACAAAAGGTTTAGGTAGGTTTTAAGAATCTGCGTTCATAACTACAGTCCAAAAAACCCCAGGACAATGAGATAGGTCTAAATTTCTTTGGATCTTCTTTTTGTCACCTAAATTGCTCTCGAGTTCAAATGTTCTTCAAACCTTCAAGTGACTACAACTGGAACACACTGATGGGTGCACAATTTACCCTAGGTCAAAAGAAAACCAGACAAGATGCACAAAAGTAATATTTGACTGATCTCTCCCCAAGGAGAGACAGTCTCTGATATCTTCCTAATCTTCCTCAAAATTGCAAATTGTTTCTTGATATAGATATAGTGGTGTTTTTTTCTTGGTTCCCTAAATCTTTAGTATAAAGAGGGAGCAGTCTAGAGAGTGTTATGCAGGCTTCTGTAGCATAGATGTTTCAGTTCTTCCAGACAGAAGGGAGAATTTGGTGTACGACTTCCTCAACCACCAGGAATCAACAGACTTATGTAAGAAGTGTACGTCACCAATGTATGTCTTTGGTGTCTAGCTATGTTAAAACAAAGAGCAATTGTTGTTTTGTTCTTTCTTAGAACATATTCCCTCAAAAACATTTTGGGAGATGTTTTTCAGACAGCCAAGACCTCATCCTCTAGGAAAAAGGTGTGTACATGAGTTTCAAAGAGGAAAATAAGTTCAGAGGTACTTTCTCTGAGATTTTCTGGCAGTTTAGCAGCAGCTTGCCAGAATACTTAAGAGTATTTTTCTTGACCTCTGTGACTGGTATGGAAAGCCTACACAGCCTTCTGTTTTTCTATTTTTCTTTTACTTATCTCAGGCAGGGAGAGAGGGAAGGAACATAAGTAACATTTACTGTTTTTTACTGACTGTAGTCCATGAGTCAAACAAGCAGATGACAGCATGGACAAATCAAGGCAGACAAGGAAGAAGCTTTGCTCTAGTAAGCTCTGAGTAGAAACACCTCATTAATAATCAACAAAACTTTTAATAAACTGGCATAGCATAGTCTGAGGGGAAAAAGGGTTGAAAGTAAAGACTAATCCTGAAAGCAGTAGCATATGCATCGTAAACAAGTGAGTAGTCTTTCCAAAAGAGATAATTTAGACTTGTGTAAAGAGACGAAAATAATCATCTACACTGGGGAGTAACGTACTAGATAAAAGGACACTTAAAGCTTATAGAATAAGTTCAATATGGAATTTGTATAAGATAAACTAAGTAACTGTACTTACTGTGTAAAGCTCGTTAAGAACTTTCATTAAGTCTTCATGAAGCTGAAACGCAATCTCTTTGCTCTGTAATTAAAAAGGAATCATTAGAAAAAGGCATGCAAAAACTGAAACCTACATTTGCCTCTTGATACTCATACACATTGCTTATCCAAAAGTAGTGAATACAATGTTGCTTGCAAAGACACTGTTCTGACAGAATGACAATGCACTAAAAATAATAATTCAGGGATGCAGAGGTAGACTGATAACATCTGAACAGAATGCTTCTAAAATGAAACCCAGAAGTAATTTGAGAGATTTTCCCATGAAGCATCAGGAAATTAGGTGCCAACAGAAAGGGACAAGTTCAGGATTAACGTTATAAGCCTTTTTAGTGGAACAAACTGTAGTGTTTTGTAACTGCCATGATAAATACAAAAACTAAACCATGTGGAATAGGATATTCTAGAGGGACATCCCACACAACTGCACAACTAGAATAGTCTTTATTTCTCAGCACATACAACTATCTAAATATTTATGCAAAAAATAATTGTGGCACCTCTTTGAAACAGAAACCCAACTGCATAGCATTCCACAGAGTGGGCTGCTGAAACAGCTTTGCTTAGCTTTTCTGGACTGTGTCTTTACTTTCATTCTGACACAGAAGAAAAGAAATGCTTAGCAGTAGCTATTAACGAAAGCAAGTATGTCAACATAAGAGCATTTGATTGAAGTCTCATTCAAATACATTCCTTTGATAGTTGTCCATAGCAGTTCAATCAGATGAAAATTGTGTCAACTGTGCAAGGCATTTGTACCATAGCCTTTGGAAAACAGCTACAGATTAGAGCTATGGGGCTTGGCAAACAGCCTGGCTAAATTTCTTCTGCAACATTCAGCATTGTAACATTCATGCTGGAAATATCAGGTTTTTCTTCTGCGAATAAATTGATAATTAGCCCTGCTTCTGAAAACTCCAACTTCATGCTGGATAAGAGCCTTAGCTATGAGAAGTACTTTATATTTGTATAGAAGCCAAAGGAAAACCCTCAGGGACCACTCATCTCCAAAGCCGCTAACACATACTTGGACATCACTAAAACACCTGCAGCAATAATGGTTTCTGAATGAGAATTTCCAGTGCAACGCCCATGTACAAGGAGGAACCACACCGTGCATCCTATCCATTGCATCTTCCAGGAGGATGAGACAGACACATACAGTAGCTGGGACAGAAAATTATTTCTTTTTTCTCCCACTCCTACTGTGATACTCCTAACTCTGGGCACTATTTTAAGAAAAGTGTCATATCACTTATCTGTATTCACTTCAATCCTTATAAACCAGATGGTTTTTAACAAAAAAAACCCTAGAAGTATAAATTAAAAAAAACTTTGGTGAAATTCTTGTATTCCCAAGGTCATTAGCTGCAGTAGCTAAGGCACAATGAGACAGATGCTCTGAGGCTAACTTATACAGAACTATAATATGAAAATTCCCTTATTGCTTATACTTCTCAAAGCTTGGTATTTTTCATGAGGTATGCTCTCCTGCCGAAGTATCTAGAACATAAGGTTTACTACCTCCATTTCTTTGCAAATATGAGATTATTCTCATCTAATATTAAGGAGAAAAATTCATATGCATAGCAGTGCACAGAGTGCCTGTAAAGAATTGGAAAAGGACTGCAGATTTGCAAGCTGCTGTAGGGAAACACAGTAAAAGCTTTAGCAAAAATTCTGAATTGCTTTTCATTGCTTTACATTGGCACCCTGCCTTTAAAAGTCAGCAGCACAGCTCTGACACAGCTTATACATCTCCTCAAAGCTCCAAGAAGCGACGGCCATCTGTTTTCTCTTGAATAGCTGTTTCTATAGTTCTGAATAGGAGTGGTCTGGTTTTTAAATGACTTTAGCAAAAAGGATAAAACATACAAGTAAGATAGTTGACATTAACACTGGAAGATGAAAGCATACATGTGTGCGAAAAAAACCTGTAGATGACCTCCAGCTTCAAGCAGTTTACCCTTTTGACTGTTGGTCACTACCATCTCAAAGCTGTTGACAACTCAAGCCCGAAATACAGCAATGGTGATTCCAAGATAGCATGCCTTAACCTGGTAGTGCAAAACTTTGCTTGAGAAGATGAGATAGAAAACCCCAAACCAATCTTCTCTCTACCCTTTGCAGATTTGATTGTAAGCAAAGTACACAGTAGTCCATTGAAAGACACACCCTCCTTTTCTGCTCTTCAGTTATACCGTAATGCAAACAGACACCAGATGAGTTAAGGATCTGGGGAACAATCACTGTTTACTAGGACCCATTTCTTCTCTTTGCTCCTGTAGAGCTTTGTCCAGTACTAAAGCACAAATTGGTCCAGCATGAAGGACTTACTGGCCACCATGCACACATGATCTTCTCTGGGCAGCACACTGATCAATGGCAAATTTGAAAGTGAATGGAAGAGATCACAGTAGAGGAAAGAGGGAGATGGGTTTAGGCAACAACAATAAGCTTTAAAATGGGAAGCAAAAAGAGAGGGAGATGATCAGCAAAAAGAGTAAAATTAGGAAGTGACAGCCTAGTAATGTCACATGACCAGAGCTGAGTCATCCTTCCACCAGTTCACCTGGGGACTCCAACCTGTAGAGGGTGCCTGTAGTGATGGATAACGTGTCAGCTGCTGCCTCTTTCTGATGAAAGATTTTGTAGGAATTGTCCAATAAAAATCAAGAAATTTGGTTAGTGTTAGCAGTAGAAAAGGGATTTATTTTCAAGAACCAACACATTTTACATTAGCATTTTAAGATCAAGAAATACTGACTTAAGTGCCAAGTGATACAGCTTTTAGCATGTAATATATAGTGCATTAGAGCACCAGAAAAGAAGCACATTTATTTTCAGTGGTTAATGGCTCTCCTGTTTCTCTTTTAGGCTACTTATTTCCTGCAGTAGTTCAGCATGTTTGAAGCATGTGCTCTTCTAGGCGCATATCCTCAGAGTAGCCAAACAATAGAATGTAAGGTGCAGCACACATTTTCCTGGAGCTGAGCTGATAGCTCTAATCAGGCAGTTAAAACATGACAAACAATCACAGAGGTGCTTCTTCATTCACTGTATCCTAGAGAAATGTGCTAGCATTTATTAATCAAAAGAACAAAGAACATAATAAAAATGTTAGAGCACATGCAAACTGTTACTGAAAATATATATGTTACTAAACTGGTTCAAAGCATTAAGAGACAGTATATTCTTTTCACCTGATAGTAGGATAGATCACGCCCATGCAACAGAAAAGTAAGTGCACCTCAACCACCCTGTCCATATGTGCTCACCTTTCAACCCATCAGTGGCCCTACTGATGCCATCAAGATTTATATTTATGGATTAATGTCTGAAAAAATTAAAATGTTATTCCACATTAATATCCTTCCATTGAAGTCGGTTAGAATTTTTCCATCTACTTCAGTCAGAGCATAATTGGTCACTCAAACTTTACTCTTCTGTTTGTTTTTTTTTACTGAAAATTAAGAGTGAGTTCAGTTCTTCCTGGAATTCTTTAGGGTCTGTATTTAGCACACACAATGCTATTCTCAGTTACATCATTTAGGGAAAATATTCTGTGACTATTACTTTTAAATTAGTCTGCTGCTGGTCCCTGGGGGAAGTGGTGAGTGATGTGCAAACACTTTTTTTAAGGATCTTTCATGAGCTGTGGGGACACTGACATAATCAACCCACAATAAAATTTTGTCCCAGATTTGCTGGTCTATAGCAACAAATAGCTTTCCCATCCTTTTAAACCTTTAAATGTTTAAGACACTGAAGCAAAAACCCTCTCTATATGCCACAATCTTTATAATGTCAAATAGATTTGGCAGGTAGTCACATTCCTTGTTAATAGCCAGATTATGGAACTAAAATATTTATTGTGCTTGGCTTCTCCAGCATCTTTTACTGTAAACACTGGAAGATATGTTCATCTCAGCTAGTTATGGTTTCTGTCCAAAGAAAATACATGTTTATAAATTATAAATATACAAATCTGCTTAAGGATTTTGTGGGTATGTGTTTATGCAGTTGATTATTAATGCTGGGGTAACCAGAATCACTGCAAGAAATGTTCTGCATAATACTTTTCCCTTCTGCTTGACATTTTTCCTTATTACTTTATTCTTTAATTGTCCCCATGAGGCCATCTACCCCATCTGCCTGAAGAAACATGCAAGCATGCAAGGTTTGAACTCTGCTACTTTATGTTTGTAATTTTATGTGCAGCATGAAGGCCAGGCATGAACAGCAATCTGTACTGCTTTTATATGCCAGCAACCAAAAAGAAGAAGAGCTTAAGTGCCTGTCTGGAAGTATGAGGCCTGACATAATATAATCAGATAAATGTCACAAAATCTCTGAACTAGATCCTATCTCTGGCCTGCATTTAGTAAATTTAAAGAGATGCTGGTTCCTGACCCCTGGAAAAAAAATAAAAAAAAAGAATGTCAAAGAGCTTCTAGGAGAACAAAAATAATGAATACCTACATGTTAAGTGGGCCAGACTAGACAGGAAAGCCATGTACAGTCATGTACCAGTACAGAATATTCTTGACCCATCAGAACATTTAAAGCAGAAGCAATAGGGAGCATTTCACCAGAGCAATCCAAATGTTGAGACAGATGGATAGATGCATACAAAAGGAAGAACCAGAATGAGGATGAAGAGTGTGAGACAAGAGCAAGGTACAAAGACCAAGGCACACAGACACCCCTCATCACTACATTTCATATAAACCATCATTGGGTACTTCACACACATTTTACAGAAGGACTACAGAAAGGGGCTTTGTGCTGTATCCCGCATAGGAGACATAAGCAGCAGAGAGAACAAATTATACTCTACTGGTAGGCATGGCCAGGAAATGAGGAAATTGTTTGATTTTTTCATTACTAGAATTCAAGCCGGAGCCAATCTTAAGATAGTATACAAACAGTATCCCTCTAGAAAATGTTGGGCTCACTTCACCAAGGAGTTTAATTTGAAGACCTATATGCCCTCCATTGAGGTGGAACAAGCCAGTAAGGGCTACCACTGAGAAGCAGAATGGGCAGCCTCATCCTCTCTGGAGGAGAGAGGGGGAGAAAAAAAATGGAGCAGACGCAGCAATCCACTCTGAGACACTTTCTTTTTCTGCAACAGGCAGATTGGGGTTTCAGAGGAGAACAGTGGAGATCTGCTCTGATCACAGACTCGGTGTACTTACTCTCCAGACATGGAAGTGGAACCAAAGCACCACCAAAGATGGAGCTTCAGTTGCACTGCTGCTGCAAGACCAAAGAACTAAAATAAGATAATAATAGTGATGGATATCACTATTACATTAATAAACTGGAAGACATACAATTAAATGATTCAAATTTTGAATATAGAGAAGCTTGATTAGCTGGTGTTTGGAAATTACTTAGACATTCAGTGCTCCTGTGTGCAATGCTGTGCGAGCCAATGGAGTACAGTAAGTTAGACAGGTGTATTTCCTGCTGTTTACTATGGACCCCAGTAAGACATTAAGCATGTACCTGTAGGGTCTTTATTTTTAAACATCTTCACATTACTACTGTTCTTATTAGTTACATTTATTACTTATAAGAGACACAGTATGTATTTCAGGAACAGTATAATCAGACTCCAGTGTAGAAGTATCTGCACAATATGGTTTGTCTCTACTTTAACCTGAAATTTGTGAACAGTGAACAAGTCCCATACGCATTCATAGGGATGACACCCATTGAGACTGATTGTATTTCCTCCAACAGAATTTCATTCTTTCTCAAAGGTAACCTACAGAAAATGACAGAAATTGGTTAAATATTCTGTTTGATGTTTACAGATCTGCAATAAATTCTACACCATTTTCTTTAGGGAGAAGGTAATTTTGATGGAGAAGAGTGTTGGATGTCACCTTTCTCATTCTAAGTCCACCTTCTCTTTGCTCCTGTGACCTCTTTCATGCAAGGAGGACTGTGCTACAGGACATGTGTTTTGCACCTAATTTCTTTCAGTTGCCTGGTGGATATCCATTACATAGTTCTGAGACAGTCCATGATGTACCTTAAGTTAGACTGCTTATTCACATCTGACAGAAATTATCACAGAATCATAGAATGGTTTGTGTTGGAGGGGACCTTCAAAGACCATGATGGTTGGAGCTGCCCATTTGGACTAAACATAGACAGCTTATGTTCTTCATCAATAAAGCAAGACAATTTGCTAATAGCATCACCTCCTCCACAGGTCTTGTTTTTCTCTCTGTTCAAAGTTGTTCACCTCATTTTATAACTCACTTCCTTTTTTTCAGAAGGGAAATTGGAGCTTCATCACCATTCAGTATGTGATATAATGTCTATCATATAATGTATACCGTATACATTATATACAGGTATAATCTGTTCTACAGCTGGGAATTAACAGCAAATAAATCACCAGTACTCTGTAGCAAGCACCACAAGAACTGTGCACATTGGGACTCAGTGGAAATATCAACATTTTCCAGCAATTATTGATTCCTGACAGACTGCCCTAAAAATGTGTGATCAGAATCAATTCTGTTGAGCAACCACTGCCACATTCAGGTCTCAGGCCCACGAAGTTGACTGCTACCATGTCGAGGTGCCCTGTGTCTTCCTGACACCCTTATTCTCATATTACCAGCCTGGCTCAGATCTCTTCACACAGCCTTTGGTGAACTCTGCCCATGCTCCACCTCAGCTACCAGCTGTTTGATGTGACACTATCATGCTCAGTGTCAGTTGGCAAACCCTGCTGAAAGGTAGGATAGAGCTGTTGAGAGTCTGGGCTCCACTACTGTGAGCTCCAGGCTATGGACAGCAGGACTTACTCAATTTCCATTCTATTCTTTCCCATGTAGAAGATTCAAGTTAGAAATAAAAAAGCAAGAGCAGCTGCTTGCTCTTCCTCAAGAAGCTATGCTACAAAGAGAAAATTTGAAATGTTACATGTTCCTGGACACAACATGGAGGAAAGAGATGATTCTGTCACAAAGAGAAAAATAAACCTCCTGTTAATGTGCTGAAAATGCCCACATATTTTCTTTCTTCTGCGAGATAAACTGCAGCAATCTCCATTGATAAGTTATGAGAGAATAATGAAGGACTAACACTTCTCCATGGAAAACTTTATCTAGATATTTTTGTACAAACCATCTGTAGAAAAGGGAAGGAAAAATAAGACTTCCGGTGTTAAAGAACTGAACTACACTGAAACCAAACAGGCTAGTCTAATAATGCACACCTAGTGAAGAAGATATTTCTGTGATATGACAAACAACTGAAAAATTACTCCAGATTCAAAAAAATTTTTACTGGTCCAAGCAAGTATGAGATGTCTCCACATAGATATTATTGTGGCATTCTCAAATTGCTTTTCCCATTATCTTTTCAACTCCTGTAATAATCTGCCTTATTAGTAAGTTTAGTGGCTTGTGAACTACAGTTTTATACATCGGACATACTATGTGAACAGCCCATTACTGACTGAGAAACTGTACTTCTCAACATTGCTTCTGCTAAAGGTTTTAATACACACATATAAATTTGATTAATGTTTTTACTTTTTTTTCTTCCAAGCACTCCCTATGCACTCCCTAAATGATTATTTTCTCCACCCCATTGTTATCTATCTAGGGTTGCAGTCAGGTATTTGTGAAATCAATTCCCTAGGTTGAAAACATTAGTCTGGTACCCCTGCCATCATTTAGTCACACACTCTACATTCTTTAACCTTTGTTCTCTTTGAACTCTTTTTTGTATGACGCTTGCCTACCCGCACCCCACTGTGACTGACGGATATGCATTTATAATCTATTTTTGTTTCAGAACATTATAACAACAATGACTACAAACACATTACGTAGATCTCAAAGTAAGGCTGCCTAGAGGGCTTGCATAGCACAACAGGGATTTACACATTGTATGTGTTATGAAAACACATAATGGGTATGCAACAAGGACAAACAGAGACAATGCTTAAATGATCTAATAGAAGTAGTTATGACATTGAAAGGGTATGCTCATATTTAATATTGGGAAGGAAAAACTTACTAGAATCGCAGCATACATAACCATCGTTAAGCAAAGGCACGACAAGGCACACCCTTACTTTGGCTTGAATTCATTTCTCTCATGATAGAGTTACAATGAAATACTGTTTTTACAAATAATTCATTAATACAGCATGACTATTTTGGAAGTCCTGAGCGAAAACTGTTTCCTTTCTGCATGGGTAGACAAGGATGCTTTTGAGAGATGGAAAGGCTTTTTTCTCTGCCTTTTGGATATTTGCAATTCAGCTCTTAAGGTCACCAGCACATACAGCAGGTTCCCAGGCATTTCAGCACTAAGGATTTTCTCCAGAACAGTCATGAAGAATTTATATGTGTGCTAAAACGGGTTTTACGCTACGTGTGCTGAATCTGCTCCTCAAATGCTACCATTATGCCTGTCTCATGTATCTTACAAGCCCAGCTGGAGGACTGCAGGAGAGGCATTACCTTCTTGAACATTCTGGTGGAGTCTTCGCTTATCTGCATGAACCGCATGATCACATTGTTCAGGTAGATATCGCTCAACGTTGCATGGTCCTTGCTTTCTCTTCTCACTTGGTTCAGGAGTAAGTACCAGCAATTCACTGGCGACAAGAGGTTCTGGTCTTTCCTAAGGAGGAGATACACACACGTATTACACATAGAAATGAAAAAGTTACATTATTAACACAAACATCTCCCTAACATTTACACACAACTTGTTATGTAAAAATGTCTGCTTCTGAAGAGTCTGCCAATCCGTTCTTGGAATAACTTGGTTAGGCAAGCTTCAGATCACTTTTAAGAAGCATTCTACAAATATCCTGTGGCATGGACACAAAAATATAGAAAGAGTATAAGAATTCAGAACATGGCAAACCACCCAAGAGTATATATAAAAGACCCTTGCCACAAAGCTTATGGGTGCTTACAAATGAAATACATATAAATATATAAAATCAGTAAAGGTCACTGCTGAAAGAGTAACTGTAATTAATTTTTGAGATTAGAATCAAGCAGGCACTGCAAGTGCATCCAAAATCCTCCATGAGCAAAATTGCAGGTGTAGCGGTTTCACTGCAATGGATTTGTGTAACTGCATAAAAGCAGAAGGAAATGTCACAGCACACATATTCTGTGATCAGCATTCATAAATACGCTACTGCCAGTCTCAGACAGTTCAATTACAAGACAAACAGTAGCACTGGACTTTTTCCACAGCTGTCCACTTCTGAATTTCCTTTGACAGACTTTTTGCATTGTTGGTCCACTCCAAGCTTTTATTGTTGTAAAAGTGAAATCACAGATGACTTCTTATTTCTTTTACACAAAGCAAAATAAAAAATAACAGGTACTTCAACAACTGGTTCACAGACAGCAAAAACCTATTTATAAAATTTGCCTTATGATTTTATTGAAATTTTAATTTCAAGTTTACCTTGCAACTAACTGCTCTAGAAACTTGCTGCTCTGGTTTTTGTGTTTTTTTTTGTTTGTTTTGGTTTTTTGTTTGTTTTTGTTTTTTTTCCTCTTGTGCAGAGATTCTCCTACAGTCAAAAGGATCAAGAATGTGAAGACAGAACAGAGTTGGTGATAAATTGAGGCAGAAACTCCTTCAATTCTTCATAAATTGTACTAATAATTAACTATTCTAACTGTGAGAAATATGTCCTTTAATTCCTCTTCTAATTGTCTACCTTCAGCTTTCACCCTCAGAATCAAAGCAACAACAAATTATTAATGGACACATTTTCTTAATCACCAGTGCTTTTCTTAGCTATGAATTGGAAGTCAGTTAAGGAAACTTCCCCATTTTGTTTCAGATGGACATCTTAACAGTGTCACCGACAGCAAGGACATTCAGGGTTTTATCAGCGAGGTCAACCAAGACGAGCACCCCTGAAGGGCCATGGTGATATTACTTGGTCCTCACTGCTTCTGTATATCCCAGAGCCAATCCCACAGATCCTTCTGCCTGTTTTGGGGCAAATGGTGGGAATTGCACAGGGAACCACCAGTTAAAGTGACTTTTGCTACAACCTCTTCTCAAAGCAGAAACTGCAGAGCAAAGCCAAAGGCAGGACTCCAGTCATAACCCCCGTGCTCATCTGCCAGTATGGATTTAACACATTTAAGAACGAGGAAAGATGTTTGTATGCACAAGGGCAAAAAGATTTTGCCACAAGCTGAATAGAAGCCAGGGCTCGCTCTGAAGTGGTGACATATGCACGTCTTGGTTAGTTCAGAGAATCACTGAGTCAGTTAACTGGATTTTAAGAAATGTATATTACTGTTCTTTGAACTGTGCAAGCTGTATTCAGATTAACCTTTCCTTTGCCAGATGTGTTCAGAAAAGACGTCTGTCCTGAAACAAAAGCTCTGTGTATCTCTAGCACAACACTAACTGGACAGTGGAAAAAGGTACTTATTTTTCAGCTTTATAAACACAAAACATTGTTTTATACCCCTGAGCATAAGAGAACCAGGCAAATGCATTCATTAATCAGCTCAAGTCAGGAAAATAACTAGATGAGACTAGCAAATAACATTTGAAACACTGCAGAAAATATGCTGTACACCTTTTGCCTTTTTTTTTTTTTTTGTAATGGTGATTGACCTTTATTTAAGACACATTCAAATTCTGTCAACTCCACTGCAATGGATCAGCAACACAGCTTTCAAGCTTTTGGCACTCTGAATTTTTTCTAGATACCACCTGTATTTTGAGTGGTTTAAATTCCATATGGTAGGTTAGGGATAATACTTACGCAGCTTAACTTTTAAGAAACTGAAACCACTTGTCAGAGGTTTACATGAATACTTGCAAAGGGTCAAATCAACAAAACAGTATTTAAGTACCCTTCTCTGCCCTAGTGAGACCTCACCTGGAGTACTGTGTCCAGTTTGGGGCTCCCCAGTTCAAGAGGGACAGAGATCTACTTGAGAGTCCAACGGAGAGCTACAAGGATGATTAAGGGGCTGGAACACCTGACTTACAAGGAAAGGCTGAGAGACCTGGAGCTTTTTAGTCTGGAGAGGAGACGACTGAGAGGGGATCTAATTAATAGCTATAAATACATAAGGGCTGGGCACCAAGAAAGCAGGACCAACCTTTTTTCACTCATGCCTTGTGATAGGATGAGGGGCAATGGATTCAAGCTAGAGTACAGGAAGTTCCACCTCAACATGAAAAGAACTTGTTTACTGTAAGGGTTGTAGAACACTGGAACGGACACCCTGGAGAGGTTGTGGAGTCTCCTTCTCTGGAGACTTTAAAGACCTGTTTGGATGCATTTCTGCATGATCTGCTCTAGTTTTGTCCTGCTCTGGCAGGGGGGTTGGACTCAATGATCTTTGGAGGTCCCTTCCAACCCATAACATTCTGTGATTCTGTGATACTTTCAACTGCCAGGAGAACTGCTATGCTGCTAAATAAGGGTGGAAATTTTAAAAGTTCTTTTGAACCTGGGCTCCACCTAGCAGCACTCAAAACCAGCAGAAGCAAAGGGTTAGGGTTAGCAGCACTTGCTGGAGTGTCTATGTGGAGCTATGGCTAATGTGGGGGGGAGGGGGAAGAAAATCTCTCTTACTTGTACTGCTGATGATCCTTTGTACTTCTTGTTTTTGCCATGAACCTCTCTGCCAATTTTTCCAGGTTTCGGGAATACTCCATCTCTATTTCCGACTTCTTGCGGAAGAAATCCTGCAGATCCTGAAGAAGCTGCACTCGCATTTCAGTTTGCTGCTCCAGGCATTTCTGCTGCTCGATGAGTTGAGCTCGGATCTCTAATAAAAGAAGCACAAATCCCCTCATGTCAGTGAAAGCAAATGAGAATTGAGTGCTACCAACCAAAATTACAAACCCTCCAGCATACTTCAGCCTCGCAGCTACACCAGCTGGATCTGGATTTCAGGTCCTGTGTTGGACTGCACACTTATGCCCCAGCATCCCACTTGCTGTCTCACAAATGGCTGTGGCAAGGGCTCAGGACTCTGCTGGGCTCATGTGTGCAGCAGACCTGCCTCCTTCTTCCTCTCCTGTCCTCTTCCTGGCTTCTGGCATTAGCACAACGTCTGGCTTGGAGAGATCTCCTTGCAGGAGATGGTGTGCAACCATCTGAGCAGCAGTGCCTTCTGCTACCCTAAAAAACAGCAGGATAAACAAGCACCTTTTGGGCCAGGATCAGCCTGCTGAATGCCAGCTGGACCACGCTGGTTGGTATCATCACATAGACTGTGAGAACAACCTCATGATAAACTCAGGAAGCATGATCCCCCTTAACTGTGCACAGATGAGCTTCCGCATCTGCTCCATCTCTGCCAGGGAGGGAACTGGTGTACTATACATGCATACACCAATATTGTGAGCGAATATGGAGGAAAAAGTGTACCTGTATTTAAAGACAGCTATTTGAAAATTTGCACAAGGCTCCAGTGACTGTGGTATATTTAACATAAAAAAATAAATCAGCCAATTTAGAAGAAATTATATGCTCACAGCTATCATCTAGAGCAGAGGGAAAAGCTGTCAGACTTCATAGAATCATAGAATCATAGAATAGATTGGGTTGGAAAAGACTTCCAAGATCATCGAGTCCAACCCCTGATCCAA
>JANHFX010010659.1:0-69254 GCA_027560015.1 Chloroceryle amazona | reverse complement strand
ACCACATCCACAGCCCTCCCCTCATCCAGCAGGTGGGTCACGTGATCGTAAAAGGAGATCAGGTTGGTCAAACAGGACTTATTACCATCTTACCACTGTTTGCCATGGGCACATTTGTGGTAGGCTATGTGGTGGACTTTTATTTTTATTTTTTTATAGCACTTTTATTTCTTGAGTGCTAAGCAGTTAATCACATTCTGGGAACACTGTCTGAAAACATCCCTCTGGTTCTTTTGAGAGACTGGTTCATTAGAGTTTTGTCAGCTTCCCAGGCACAGCGTAATCCAACACTGTGGAGTAAATAGAGGAGTAAACATGTTTTGACCACAATGTATGTGCATATTTTTAAAACAGATTAATGCTAGAACAAGGACTTATCAATAACAAAACAACCGGCCAGAAGTGATGTCCATGTAGATGCAAAATTGTTGGGAACTTTTACTTGTTTCCTAATGATGTGACCATGCTGTGAGAAAGAAGCTGCTGGAAATCTTAGATGGCTCATTGATTTGAAATAGAATAGCATTCTAAAAACGACTGCTAACATAACAGGGAAGTGCAAACCAGTAAGTAATAGTAACATTGCAAAAAAAAATTATCTAATTCAACTAGCAACCAATGCATTCTTACTAGACTTAAAGCAGTATGAAGACAGAGATCCACTCTGCTGGGATTCAAATGTGCAAACTGAGATAAGGTAGTAAGAGCACAGAAAACTGTCAAGCCAATATATTTACTGGAGGAGGAAGACACTGCAGTTATTTTCTTCCAGATCTCCTTTGAGCTACCAGCTGCTGTATTAATCATTAATGAAACCATCCATTTTTATAGTCAGGGAGGTGAACCAAAAAAATTCATGGTTTGGTCTTCATTTAATTTCAAAACAGCTAGTTGGAAAATGACCATGCCTCCAGCAAAGATGAACCACTGTAATACAATGCTGTATCAATGACATTCATGTTCATAGAAGAGAAAGTCACATCGGAGCTGGAAGGTTATTAACAGAAACAAAACCCCAAGATTGCTTGTTTGATTGTCCACTACTTCTAATATTGCAATCATGGAATATTCCTGCATATAGGAAACCAGTTGTACAGATTCATTGATCAGAAGCAGCAATTTTGCCAATATGCTGGAGTTTTGACTGAATCCAAATCCATGTACATCTCGCCATCTCCATTTCCCACTACGGCTTTTCTACCAGTTACTTAAAAAGCAGAGCTCTGTATAGAGCAACTATGTTCTGATTATTTTGTAGGTCAGTGGATCTTGCTGCTATAATTCTTCCTTTTTAGGCAGGCTTTTACCATAGCAACAGAAAAGAAAAAGATATTAGAAACAGGAGTCAGAAGTGAGTTAAGGAACAACAAGGAACAGTTAAGGAACAAGAAGCACTGAACAAGGGACGACAGACAGAATATGAGAAAGTGCATTAGCTTTCTGATGCTGTCTGATTTCCAGTGGAAATCAGAAGGGACTTCAGCGCAGCAGTTCTTCGTCCACACCTGCCCTTTTTAATTCTTCTTTTGCTAATAATGTGTGTAATGCCATACTGGCAGGCTGAGGAAATGGCCATGAATAATAATCCAGGTCAGTATGTATTGTGATTTTCAGTTTCTGATAAGAGAAAGCTGTGGGTTTAACCAAAACCCAACCAACCACAACAAGCCCTAACAAAAAAAACCCAACCAACCAACCAACATTGACATAACAGCCAGCCAGTCTGAGTGGCTGTGCATCTCAAACCCACAACTGTCCAAGTACTATTAACTAACATAGACCACCCATTCCCTGCTGCTATGGAAAAATGCACCAAGGCAACACTACCTTCCTTAGCCAATCCACATTGGTAATTTCCCAAGGGCTACGAAAAGTGGCATGGAAAATTGTTGCACTGTATTCAAAGAAATAAATACCCAATTCAACAAGAAGGTGCCAAGTCAAAAACTACTAGAGCCCAAACTCCATAGATAGGGAGACGTGCATATGGAGACAGGTGCAGCAGGCAACAGAAGGGTGTCTGTCTTTACTCTTTTGCTGGCACATTTACATTCAAAGTCAAACTGATATCAGCTGTAACGGACAATGACATTGTCCTATATTGCTCTGCGGGATGGCTAATGTCAAATAATTGCCAGGCTTTTTTTGTGCCAGGAAAAGGCATATTTAAACCCTGAATGAATTAACACCTTCTCCTTCTCTGTACAGCAGCTTTGAGTCATACTCACTGGTTTTCTGGCCAAGGTTTGGTTCAAAAGGAATACCAACCATTTACACTGCAGCTTGAACAGACTGAATTCACATCAAGTGAAAAAAAAAACAACCAAAACACAACACCCTTTGTACTAGATTTGCACACATGACCAAAGCAAGGAAGCAGCTAATGTGACAGTAATTAAACCAAAAAACCTCTGAGTAAAGTTTTATTTCTAAAGCCTTTCATACTAAAAATGATTTTAATGATGCCCTCACTGACATCATCCTCTAGAATTACTGCATTAAGTATAAAATTAGGGGTTTTTTTTGATGGCAGTCTTCAAGATATAACTCTAACCTTTCAACAAATCTTTAATTTATTCTGACAAGAGGTTAAATCAGTGCACTATGAAAAATAAAAGGAGACAAGATTACAGCTGTTTTGAGTCAAGTAGAGTGGATGAAGCTGAACTACTGACATCACCCAAATCGTAATCAGAAATAAACTCATCACAATTACCTCTTCACACACAGTACAGTATTACAAATAATGACTTATATAGCACTGCAGTAATACACCATACTACCCTGAAGAAAATATGTGTAACCAGTTATAGGCCAAAGCCCCACCTGAAGGCACCAGTGGTGAGATATACTGCTATGTGACACACAGTGATGATGCTGGTCACATGGCAGCAACAACAAAACTCATTGCCTTCACTTCCACACACGCCAAAGCTCCAGGCTCCACCAAACACCCCAAAGAGCCATGGGAACCCACCTCCTGACCTCAGAAGCTAGATGCCTCATAAATGCACAGGATTAATCAAAACAACCTGCTGCCAGACCAACACTGCACACAGACTTCTGCTCTGCTGCAGCACTCCCCACTGCAACGCCCGCATTGCTGCCCTGCAACGCTGCCATGTGCCTGCCGCACTGCACTGGGCTGTGCCTAATCTTGTCAGCCCTCAGAGGCCTTCCGTGATGAACCTTCATTATCAGCTCTTGACCAAAGCAACTCTTCGTGGTGCTGCTACACACCTGCTGCGAGCTGCCTCCTGCCCGAGCCACCCCAAGAGCTGTTGTAGCCTGCCACCTTTAACTCCCATTTAAGTGGAATTAACTTCTGTGCTTGCAGAGCAGCCCTGCCATGGTTTTGAGTGTTTGCTGAAGGCTTTGGAAGGTGTCACTGAGCCAGACACCTCTCCCTGGTCACTGCCTCGGCTGCACTGCAAGCCTCCCACCTGTTGCCTCACCCTGCCCAGCAAGGAGCTATATTTAAGACAAGATTACAATACACAAACTATGCAGACATATTAATCCAGTAGCATTACTGGATAATAATACAAACAGACTCAGGATACCATCCTGTGAATGACTGCAAAAGCAAGTAGCTTGTCAGAACTATTTGAGAGTAGAAATAGGCTCTCACAAAGCATAGTTATGTTTGCAGGTTTTATCCGATCAGGTAACTTTACACAAAGCTGTATCACCTTCCACCTTTCTTTAAATACCTCCTTCTTCTTAAAAAAAATTTAGATTAGTTTTAAAACACTCAGAAGTTTCTCATCAAATGCACTAAGGACAATACATGGTATCTCAGACTTATATATTTCCAAACCGTTACAACTTACCCATTTTTTCTTTACCCCAGTGAGCTGTCAACACACATAACCCCCTCATTCTCACATTTATGATAACTGGATTGTTTTTCAGAGGAAAAGATTCAGACCTTAAATTCAGCCTAGGTATCATCTGGTGACCAACATGCACTTGTAATTAAACATATAATCAATCATCTTGCAGTTAGTTCCTCTTTGGGGATGCTTGAATCTTACGTGACTTTCACTATACCTCAGTTATTTAGTGTAAGAGCATCCCATATCTGAGCCTGCTGCTAGAAGCTGGGGGGCTGATCTTTCCAGTGTCATCCCAGCTTTCCACCTTTGTAAGGACATGCTTTTGGCTTCTCTGTTGCAATGGGCAGAGCTTTGTTTCAGCTGAACACAGCTGGCCAACACCTGCAGTTTAGGTTTTGTTTCAGGAAAGCTCCAGCCCACCAAGGACACTGCCAGCTGAGAAACTCCAACAGGAATCAGAGAGGAGCCTAGAGCTGCCCATGTGCACAGTTCATAGTCCTTAATGCCATGTCACCCTTGGGATCAGTGCTCCCACACTTACCACGGATGTTACCCTGCCTCTCAACAGACAAGAACATAAAGATGATGAGAAGTATCAGCCCTGTGATGGGTGCCCTGGCTCAGCTGATGATAAACAGCCTAAAGGTGCTAGTGCTGGATAAGCTTCTATTTCGGAGCCATGGCTAGAAAGCAATTTAAGGGTTTCCATGACAAATGGCAAGAGAAGCTCTGTGGTCAGTAGGCAGTCTGGCTCACACTCTTCCAGGTCCTCGCTGCCATTTTCCTGGACCGCAAGCAGGAAATTCCACTTCAAAAGCCAGGAAATTCCACCAGTCTGACAGCTGATGAGAGATTCTGGGGTGAGGATCTCAGCGGCTGCTGCAGAAATGCCTTTAAATAGATCATGAGCCTGTCCCACAACATTAACTTGCTATGACAGACTAGTGAAAATCACTTCCCTGTGTTCAACATGCAAGTAAGAAGTGTGGCTGCATAGACAGTGATGCCCTTGAGCTTCTGAAGGAAGGACTTTCATGAACTTTGTCCCACCTCCCAGGCGATTTCACTTAGTACATTGCGTGTACAGCTTTATGCATGTTCCCACTTAAAGTGAAACCTCTGCAATGCACACCCCAGCTCTAAATTCACTGTTTGGCTTTGTGCCATTTCCCAGAGAATTAATTTCAGATTTTTTATTTGTTTGGGGGCTTTGAGGGATGTGGTTGAGGTTGCTTTTGACAGAACACATCTCCAGGCTGCAGTAGCCTGTTGAAATGGATGGTGAGCGAGAATCACACCTGGTATCTGAAGGGCTGTATAAAGGGAATCTGAAACCCCTCTTGACACCTGTCAACCCCTTTAAAAGCTGTAAACCTCATTCATTCAAGCACTTTGGCAGACTTAAAGATAAAACCAGTCCTCGTGCAGCCATTAGCAGGAAAGCTGGTTTAGAAGCCATTTGCAGGATGAAAATAATTGCTTACAGGTCACTTCAGTCGTGCTGAAACAAAAGAGAGCAGAAAAAGAACAAATTCTCTCCTTGAAGTTGTAAACTTTGTTCCACACATCCAAGCAAACACACTCCTACCTACCGCAGACACAGTCTCTGCAACAACATGCCCTCAACTGCAACTGTGTAACTGGGGGTTCCCAGTGGACAGGATCCAAAAGGGGTGGCTGCATTAGTGCACCTTCCACCTTCCAGTACCCCTTGAGATGGGAACGCATGTCTGGAAAAGGCAAGAAAACCTCTATACACAGCTGAAGAAGCTTTTCTTCTTGTTTTCTTGGACTGTGGCTCTCCTGCTATTCACAGTCACAGCTGCTGGTCACTTGGCTGCCTACAGTCCAAGCCTGAATGAAGGGCAGTGCGCCAGCTCATGACTTGGCAGAACACTTCTTGCCACAGTGCTACTGCCAAGCGACCGTGGATTTAAGCAGGCAGTCTTTCTGCACCACATTTTGAGTGCCACTGCTTTTGCGGTAACTGCTCCTTTGCACACATAACTAAGTGCTGGGACTACGTCCCACCAAACCTTGAGCATAGCATACTTGTTTCTTCTGGTCACAGGAGCTGGGACTCTGAGGACAAAGACTTCTATCCCTCAGGGAGAAGAAACTTTGTTTTAATCAACAGTAAAATCCCAGCTCATCCCGAAACACCGTCGACCAGAAGATAAGAGAGCAAAGTGCAAGATGCACTGACTCCAAGGTGTGATGCAAGTTCTTCCATCAATGGGTCCCAGCCCTCACCTCCCACTGCAGGAGCAGATGCTCCCCTGCAATCCAACTGCTCCACCTCCAGATGAGCAAATCCGCTCTGCAAACCACCAGTACACTAAAGAAGAGCAAGGAGTCCATGTTGAATAAGCCCCCTAACACATTTAATAAGAATAAACAAAGCAGAAACTACCCCAACTGTCTTGTTCATGGTAAAGGTGTGTAGCCTGAGAGAGGGAAGGAAAGAAAAGAAAAAGAAAAAAAAGAGAGGAGGGGAAAAGAGAGAGACAGGCAAGGAATCTGTGCACATCTTTGCCTAGCAGACAGGCGACCATGCAGTAGGTGTCTAAAAACCGATTTAGGCCATCTAAACTGTCAAGATCTATGTGACAATTTATGCTGAAGCTTCTGAAGGGCTTTGGCCACCTGGGGATTTTTATGATTGTAAAAGATACCACGAACCTTTCCTTGCAGAGTTAAATTTTGGGCACATGAGAAAATTAAAAGGAAACTCAGTATGCCCAAATCTTTCTCCTCTTCCCACCAATGAGGTATCTGCCAGCAGAACAGAAAAATGACTCATGACTCTTCTCAGAACAACTCTCTGCAGCAATGTCTGGAATGCTGGATTGACATGAACACTCTACATGAAAAAAGAAAACCCCAATCCTTACCCCTTCCTGGACACACATTTTTATATGTCTATTATTTAATTTGGTTATTATATATTGTTATGATTGCTCTAATTGGTAGATGAAATGTATCCTTCCTTCTGGTTACCTTCTCAGTACAGAAAATTCTTTCTTACAGAGCACAGACTGTCTCTTTACTATTCAACATAACTCACCCAGTACATGCTCTATGCTATGTTCTTGTTATATATTTGCTCTTCTGTGTTCAGATTGTAAAGTACATTTTAACTAGCACCTAAGGAACTACTATTTTAGCTATGCCATGTCATAAAGAGGAACAAAAGAACCCTTTAATTTCTACAGCAATAAAAGCAGTTTTAGCAATTATCAAGCTCACATCTCCCAGAAAATTTAAGTCAGCAAAAGTTCAAGACTTGTAATCTAAATTCAGACCTCCCTGAAATAGAAATTTGTCACTAACTTTACTCATGCTTGGTTTACTATCTTTACTCAAACGTACAAGAAGCTTCTGCTCCTCCAGCAGACATATTGCTATCAAAGGAGTCAGTCCTTCCCTCTTACATCCAGGCTACACACCTCTCCCAGCTCCCCATGTCTCAGTACCAGAACTTTAGAGAGTGAAGGACTAACCCCACAATGATCCTGAAACGCTGTCTCTCTTCTGCAAATTAGGTCAAACTACAAGGTACATTTTCTTTTGCTCTTCATAGACAAATTGCTGGCAGATTTTATCTTTCTGTATATATAGCACTTACCTATTGTGCTTTTATTTCAGGTCACGTGGAACTTCCAAAAACCACTCCTTTTTTTTTGTAGAAATTCTCTATTCAATATTGTTATGAAGCACTCATAATATTTGATTTTTAAAAACTACTATAATAATTTTTCCTTCGTTTGCATTTTGTTACTTTTAAAGCTGCAACAGATGTAGTTACCAAGTTTCCTTCTGTTCAGGGCACTGTTTATAGAGCTAATTACCTGTACACTGCAATAAGCAATACAACATGAACTGTCACCAAGCCACTGCCAATGGAAAATGACCATGGAAGTGCAAAGTAGTCATCAAAGGTATTTTGACTGGCATTCCCCAATACAGTCGGATTTCAATTCAAGTTCCAAGCCCAGTGCCCCACAGCCAGGGGTTTTTCTAGGCCCACAGCTCTAAGTTTCTCAGTTATTAGATGCGGTGGTCAACTGGCAGTAGAGTCTCCTTGTGAGTTGGTGACTCCTACCCTGCAAACAGCTCTTCTGAGATGAGTGACATACCTGTCAAACTACAGCAACATATGGCAAGAAATGGAGGTGAAAATCAGCAATGCTGGATGTACACGGATTTACAGACCCTGGGATAAACCATCCTTGCCTTTGTACTAAAATGCAGGCAAAGTTGTTTAAACAAACCCATTCTTGACATGGAGGGCTTTTTAATCTTTTGCTTCCCACATGCAACCATATTTGACCACTGCTATATTGGTTTTCATATTCCCCCTGTAAGCAACAGCAAAAAGGAGGAAATTGTAAGGCAGATGGAAGACACAGTAGTCATTTCCTTTCCCATTTTAATTTGCACTTTGGAGATGGTGTTCTGAGAATACAGAAGCTGCTGAAGCACATGGGTAATCATCAGTCCTCCCTGACACTGCTTAATTATCTCAAGGTGGCAGATATAGGTCCACTTTTTTTTACTCCTTTCTAGCACTCAGAAATTACTGTAGTGTTTTTATTAACTCATTACTTCTCTAATTAAATTTAGATGGTAAAAAATACCTAAAACTGATTTCAGACTTCCATAAGTGCTGTGATTTTTCAGAGTAGCATCCATATGTCAGTTAGAAAATTCAGATCTGTAGTGAAAGCAAATTCCCAGGTACCCTGGAAATAATTCAAGGCAACACCACTCCTTTAGCACCCTAATTTTAGATGCCCTTTCTGCTCCCTGTTTCCCCGACATCCAAGAGTTTAATTTTCTTGAAAGATGGATTGTGTCAATTCAAAGAACATTTCACATCATTCTGCCGTAGCTGAGATTAAGCAGAAACAAGCAGTCAACTACTAGGTGATGCAACAATACCTCAACAAGCAGCTTCTATATACGTCCTTGCTGTTGGATCTGTGCACTAAGCACAAAATATTTGGTAGCTGCAGCACCCGCTTTCAAAAAGTTCCTGTAAAGTTTCTAACACAGTATAAAGGCAAGTGTGCAGCAGAAAAAAAAAAAAAAAAAAAAGAAAGGCAGTTTGTCATGATCCAAACAGCAACAAAAACCTAATGAGCTTTATCAGCTTCCTTACTTGTAAGCTGCATGAAGGCAGGTTAAGTTCTTACCCTGGCTGCTATAAGGGTGAGGAAGGAACTGACTCTGGGCAGTGCAGCAGTGTCTGCTAAGTGACAGACAATGCATCACCCATCTGTTGACATCTCCCTGAAAAGACCCCAGGCTGGCACACATCCTTTACCTCCAGAGAGGTGGAAACCTCCCTGCAACACAGACATGAGCACCATTTCATTTTGTTAAGCTCTGCCACAATAAACCCCTTTTTCTTAATATCTCAGGTGGACAGCTGACAAGTGAAAATTTCTGAAGGCTTTTTCTAGAAATTAAATGTTGAGAGCTGTCTTTTCTTGACAAAATAAATAAATAAATGTTTCTGAACCTCTGGTAGGTGACATAGCTGTTAAAATAAGAATTATGTTGGTAGCAGCACAGGGCAGGAGCTGCTGAGCAGCAGGATGAGCAGGGAAGCCGTGAATTCTGCACAATCAATCAGAGAAGGCCTCTCCTCTATGTTGATGACTGCCACTGTAATAAGACTTAGGAATTACTAACTAGAGAAAATGCTCTCCCTGAATTCTGTGAAGATGATTCTCCATGCATAGCACATCTTTAAGAGGTCAGTAAAACATTTTTAGTATGACACACACCCCACTTCATGCCATAAACGTGAGCATGCATTTGACCCAGACGTGACTTTCAGTGACAGCTTTTTAAGTCCCAAGGTAAAATCACAATCCAGTTAAGGACAAAAAGGAAAGAGCAATTTGTGCAATGTGTGCCAGGATTACACCTGGCACAGGATTACACCCTTTTCAGTCCAACCTTCCCAACATGCAGGAAAATACTTTCACTATTGCTCATTTATCTTTGACACACTTAACTCCTAAATACTCACAAATTTAACATATTGAGCACTTCTGTGCTTTTTCTAAAACAACTTTTTATCTTTCTGCTGCGACAGAGTAATGATGCTCCTCTTCATCACTGAGACAATCACCTATGCTACTGTGACGTCTTCAACACCAGTTTTAAAACGTTATGTCCACTCTTCTTCATACTCCTTGTACAGATTTATCTGTACGAACACAAGCCTTTCTGGCAGCAGCCAGACAGATCTCGATCTGCATCATTTTTTTAGTAGAGATGTGGCCTGAGACTGCGAAAGGAAAGTCACAGTGTGTGATTATTGGTCCTCTGAACACGATATTATCCAAAAATGTATTTCAGTGTCTTGTCTCAATTCCACCTAGCAAATAATACTGAATTTGACTTAATAGATTATTTAAGAAGAGTGACATTGCATTCTGCAAATGAAAAAAAAAAGTTCCATAGGCCAAGCTTGATGAGAAAGTTAGTATTTTCACTAATTAAACAAAGCAATAACCCCTATCACGATGGAAGAACTTATTCTATCTGTGGCAATCCTAAAAAATGTCAAATGATAATCACCATGTTGGTTGATTATAACTATCACACAAATAGTAGTAACACGCAGGTATTTTATATGTCACTGAATTAATAAGATTATATAAATTCTGCCAAGCTTCAAATACATTTGTCTGTGCACTGCTCTGATTTCATGAGAGATGTAATTTCTAAGTGAGAAAATACAATGCCTACCTCAAAGGAAGGTTTTCTGACAAGTCTGAACCCAATTACTCAGAGCCTCAGATTCCACTAACAGCAGTGTGGATAAAACAAATCCTTCAGTGTCCCAGAGCAGATTCTTTGTTCCATCTTCCTGCTATGAGGAAGTATAAATTGGACTGTGGAGCACATTTAACTAAATTCATCTTCAGTTGTTACAGCAGAAGGAGAAGAAAGCCCCCTCTGAGGTTCCTGCTAATGGGAATAAAAGAAGAAAAAAAAATTAAAAAATCCACTGTGAGACTGTTTGTAGGTAACTGTTGCTCACACTCAACAGTAAGATGCAGAATAGTAACTGTTAGTAAGTGAACTTTGGGCTAAAATAATTTGCATATTTCCAGCTCCCCTGGAAACAATCTTCAATCTGTTAGAAGGCAAAAAATAACCCAAAAAATAACTCTCTCTTTTTTTTTTTTTATGATATATCAGAACCAGCAAAATTTAAAGTCAATGATTTGAAGAACCTACTATCTGCATCGTCTTCCTGTATTAATTCACTGGTTTGTCTAGTCTGCAAATGTCTCTTTTTCAGAATTTCCATCAGGACTCTGATGACTGCTCTATGGAAGCAAAGACAGCAAGAACAGCTGTAGGAAACAGATGTGCCACTTAGAACACTTTCAGTGAAAGTCCAAGGGACAAATCCTCCACGTAATACTTTGTTCAGGATCCAGTTGTAAAAAAAAAAGGCCATAAACACCCCTATTTTTGCCTATGTTTTTAGTCTAGCTCCACTTGGAAGTAGACATTCTGGTACCAAAAGCTGTTCTGGAGTGAGTAAAGAAGAAGGGTTGCATTGGGCAGGGTGGGAGCAGTAGTTCTGAGGCTAAACGGAAATTTAACCTGAGCCACTTCATATATATAGAAGGGCAAGCTCTGAGCAGCACATCAGCAGTCATAGCAGCTGGATGGCAAAGTGGTAACTTGCAGAAATAGTTATTCATTATTCTGGGAAAAAAAACACAGATTGGTAATTCACAGAAAGTGGTGCACAACTTAGTGAAGAAATCAAAGGCGTGACACCTACGATGGAGAAAACTCCGTTCTGTAAGAAGCCCATTCTCCAGACATGAGCAGGGAACATGTATACCAACTGGGGAAAAAAACCAAGGGTGCTCAGAGGGCAAACCAGACATGGCAGCAAGTAATACCAGTCTCATAGGCTTCTAATTTGCCAAATGAGGGTTTATCATTACTTAAGGATGACGGGAAAGTCAAGTCTTCCTGACATGCTGTTCCAGGTAACAGTAAAACTCAGTTTCATCCCAAATTAGCACTGGTTTTGACCCATGAGAAAACAAATTAACTCCATGCATGTAGAAAGGCTGGTCAGAAAACTCAACACAACTGTAACACCCAGATCCTGACACAGATGAGCCAAACTAACCTCACCTGTAATATCCTCTCCTTACCTCCAAACAACAGTGTATTTGCTTGGAGAACAAACAACCCTGCCCAAAACTGAGTCAATCACTGTGAAACAGTTTGCAAATACAACCAAACTCTACTGAGAAATTGCAACTAGACATTTGTTCCCCCCCACAAACCAGATTTACAAAATAGCTTGAGACAGGAGTTGGTGAAAGCCTCCCTCGGTCTGGGAGATCACTGCAAATGGAACCCAGGCAGGCTGCTGAGCTCAGCCTCCTCCTCCCATCCAGCCCAACAAGCTTTTCCCACTCTCCATAGAGAGAGTCCTCTAACCACAAAGGTATATAGCACCCTTGAAAGTGAGATTCAGATCAGAAAAGCCAGTAGCTCAAACAGAAAAAGCTGTTTGTAAGCCAATTTGCTAGGAAAATTTTTTCTAGCAGACCTACCAGCAGCTCACACAGTAGCCAAACAAGCTGCTTGAGCAAAGCAGAGTGGGCGGGTGGCTAAGCCACCCAGAATTAGGGTTATCCCCGACTGAAGCAAGGTGAGGAGATGAGGACTGGAGACCTCTCTCGTGTCATTTGAGTGATAAGCACATCTGCAACAGTTTAACTCTTCTGAATAATTATTTGTTTCTTAAATCAAATTAAGGCTAGATGTAAAAACTGCATTTTGATAGAAATGTACCAGATTTCAGTTTCAGGGTAGGATACTTAGAAAAAGGATCCTTTGTCTCAAAAAACATCCTCATTGCCTGCCATCAAGGGTGCCTCTCAGCTTGACATGTCTATGTCCATGAGGTGTTTTGCTGGGAACAGGGAGTGAAACAGCTTGATTCCTCCCGGGTGCTGCCTGCATGAGGCTCCCTCCTGCCAACAGCACCATTGCCAGAGCTGCAGATCCACCAGGTGTGGCGAAGAAAAGGAAAGATGCTTTCAAATCATATCTCAATCCATGAGGATGCATGGATGGTGCAGGAAGAGGTGATGTAAAACAAAAAAAAATTATAAACAAATCAGGAGAGTCCTTTAGCATTCCTATTCGAAGGAGAGCAAACATATTCCAGTTCTAAAGCACCTCTTGATTAATTAAAACTTCCCTCCTCTGCAAAGTTTCAGTCTCTTGATTCATTAAAAGTTTGTAATTAAGCTGTAAACAAAGTTCAAAACATTCAATTTCCTCCAGAAGGGAAATTCTGCTTGGGTTTTTTTAAGATGTCATTAATCAGTATGCTTTAGATAGAAATTTTATAATCTAAATCTCCAAGTAAAACCACCTAAACAATTGCTACCAAAAGAAATTTATGGGAAGAAATAAAAGCTTTCACTGTCATAACAAGAGCAGATTCAGGAGAAGCAGCAACCTTGCAGAGACTGCATCTGTCAGGGGGATACCTGACAAACCTGTCAGCATTCTCACAAGCCCCAGACTTTTTCCAATTTGCACCTTCAGATCTATTCATTTATTCATTGAAATATAGTAAGAAAAAGTGCCGTCCTTGTTCCTTGTGCTGTCAATCAGCACAGACTCCATCAGGTCAGTGCTGTGGCACATCTCAGACACTCAGTCTTATTAGCAACCTGCACTCGTTCACATCTTAACTATGCAAGAGAACATACTGTCTGGCTGTCCGCTGCTCATGTAATGCCAAATATATCTGCCTCTGCTGTGAGTTTGATTCGCTGCCACCTACATCCTTCCTCCGAACTCCTCTGTGCATGGGTGGCTTCAGTACAGTTCTCCCAAGTGAATGAATCCAAAACTAGCCTGATATCAGCTTCAGGTCTCCTTTTGGAAATGTATTTTTTGTATGCCTTCCTTGTATTACCCCTGCCCTAGATGGACATCCCAGTATCTTCTGCCATGGCTCAAGAGCCTCTGTTGATGCTCTCTGAATGTGGGAAGGGAGGGACAGCAAGAGCCTTAAGCGCTTGGGGGCAAAAGGAAATCCTTTCATTAGGCATTAGCAGACATGTAAAACACACTGGTTTGCAGGATGCTCCTCTCTATTTACCAAGATGTTTTACTTAGCAGACATATGCTCCCTCTGTATTCCCCATATGCTTTGGGGTTTTTTAAAAGTAAATTTGGAGGAGTGGAATCACTTGCTCCATTGCAGGCGGCTTATATGAGAAACATTTGGAAGAGCAGAAGAGGATAGAAGACTCTACTTGATGAATCCATGAGATTTTTAATCTTTCATTTAAAATCTCTTCTGAAAAAAACAAACAAACAAACCCAGAACAAGGTTTTGCAAAGTTAAGGACATTCCTTATTAAAGCCTGTAGGCATAACCATCTGAATACTGGTGTGCTACTTAAGAAAAAAATATAGTAACGGTCTGGTCAGCTCAAAAAGCTGTACCTTTCTTGCATAAAAAGACAGAATAGTGCACCCTCTTCAGTACGAGACCTCTTTTATTAAGATCTGGTCAAGGAAGCCATTTACAGCCCACAACAGCAGCTGTATTGATCAAATGAATGGATGCACAGTTGTGCTCATTCTTGTGTGGTACACAACGGTGACCTTTCTATCAACCATGTCCATCTAAATCTCAAAGCACTGTTTGACAAATGCTGCACATACGTGAACAACGTGTTTTTCGTGCAGCATTAAGTGTCCCATGCCAGAACCCACACAGGCAAGACAGGAGCTGCCTGGCTGAGGGTGAAGATGGTACAAACACAACACCTGGGAAACAGGGATTTTATTCTCAGCTTTCACTGAATTCTTATGTGATTAAAGGAGAAGGTGTTTTACTTTCTTCTGTGACTGAATTTGCAGGGGTCCTGCAACACATTAATCCTTTTAAATAAGCTTTTGTACCTGCAATCCTTAAAATTCTTTGGGAAAGGAAAAAGTGGGTTCTTTAGTGTTTTTTTTTATAAGGGGAAGGCATTTCTGTACAAAGCTAGATTGTTACAATGAATCTAAAAGCTGGCAACCACTTACTTTCATGCTTTTTTTTTTTTTTTAAAAAAAAAAAAAAAGCACTGTTAAATGGAACATTATCTTTAGATGAAGGTGTCTAGGAATGGTCATTGTGAACAAAAGCAAAAACCTTCACTTTGACAGGCCCATATTTGGCCATGCTTTCTCTACCATGGGCCGCTTACCACTGCTTAAAATCCAGCTGTCCTCAGACAACAGCAGGGAGGCAAACCCAAGCTCTAACATGTAGACAAGGCAGCAGAGGGGAAGGATGAGTCCACCTTTGTGTTCTGAAAGCAAGACCTAAGGGATTCTTTGAGGAAAAAGGAAATCCAGGGGAGCAAAAACCCAGCAGCTACCCTATCCACCAGATGTTCTATCAAAAGCAGAATTGTTAGAAATATTATGTCAACTATGGTGCTATGAGAAAATGGAAACCTAATTGCCTGCCTATCTTTGCACTTGCTGTTAAATGACAACCTCCACCTGACTCTGTCCTTTGCATGCTGCTGAGGTGCAACTTAAGCTGACCTAAGCTGGATCTAGAGCAGTGCATCTGTGCTAACATGTGTTATGCCTGCTCAGGGTGTTGATCTCACTAAAAATTAACGAGGTAAAAAGAATTATCCTTCATATCAGCTCTCACTACAACCACCCTGCTGCCCGTTTGAGAGGAAGGAGAAGGCAAGAACTTATGATGGGGCTAAGATAGCTGTTGCAAACTAGGCTCATCATGGGACCTAAAGTGCAGATGGACTGAAGCTGTAGCTGATCTTGGTTAACTTATTAGCTGTAGGCTGCTGAGGAAATACATGGTCCCACATTCCCTCCTCTCCTCAGCTGCTCAATCCCCCTCTTTCCTTCTAGCCCCCCCAGACACATGTGGCTCCATGATCTGTCAGACCAAGGCCTGAACCCAGACAGAAAAGAAAAAAAAATGGGTGAGGGAATTGAAGGTAAGGGTTGTTTTTCATCCAAACCAGTTTCATTATCACTCTGGCCTAGGAGAGCTCATCTTCCACCCTTTTCTTTCAGCCACTGATTCAGAGCAGCAGCCAAGTGCCAAAGAAACCAGCCCCTTTCCAAATAATTTGATTAATATAAACTGCTAGTCTCTGTATAGTCCATTTTTGCACTGGTGAACAGATCTGTAGTACCTGAAATGGCAAGTGTCAGCCCCCTGTGCCAGTGACTTAGAGAGGAGCAGAAAGAACAACTGCACATAAGTGCAGTGGCACATGGACAAAAAAATCACTTAAATTATTCAGATGTATGGTCACACGTGTCAGAAAAAAGGGGTCAAGAAAAGCCCTCTTTGCCCTGTGTGTTACACTGTCATGTGATAGTGTGCTGTACTGGTTCTCACAGTGCCCAGCACAGGAGTTGTCTCAGCTGCCAGCTACACATTGGGCACCCTGGTGCACTGCTTGCAAGGATACAAAATTCCCTAAAAATGATACAGTGATGCCTTGGCAAGAATAATGGCACTAAAGCCAAAGACTCGCTGTCTTCCAGCCCAAATCCTACAGCATAGGGGCGATTTCTATTACTGCCAGCCATAAAATACAATGGATATCGTCAACCACTCAAGTAAAACTGCATGTGTAAAGCATTAACAAGAAGGATGATATAGCTTCCTCCTTGATAAATGACTCTCCTGCCTGAAGCCTACAGCAGACACAACCACATTATTTCACCTCGTTTCCTGTGGAAGAATTTCCTTTCGGTTTTGTGGATCAGACCATCAATTCATACATCCACCTCATTACTGGGTTTGCAGTGGTACAGAGCAGCAATCCACAGGATGCTGTGGCTCAGGAGAGCAAGCACTCGTGTTAAATATCTAAGATAGATAGAGTGGTACCTGTGTTCATGAACTTAATTATTCCTTATTTAGTCGACTACAAAAGGAGTCCTCCCACAGGGAATTCGGAGCAGGTACAACACCCAGAGTGACCTCCACCACCTTTGTGCAGGTCACTGGTCCTTAGTGTCCTGGACACCTGTGACAGGGGACAGGTCAAACAGTGCTGAGAGTACTGGGAATGTGAAGCAACTGAATCATGGAGGAAGCTGGGGAGGAAACAGTCTGTCATAGAATTGCTTCTTCATGTGTGAATTAAGCTTGAGGCATAGAGGTGTCAGGATATTATTCACTTGTGAGGAAAAGGAAATACCTTATCCTGTAGGTCTGGTTATTTTTACTGAGGAGGGAGAAAAGAATCCTATGACAGGAGTTGGTTCTCTGAAATGCCAGTGCCAGAGAGGTAGGACATTGACCTATGGCACTGCTCAGAACTCCTCCCTTTTGTGAAGGGCTGGATACAACATTGACCCGTGCATCAATGCATGAAACAGTCAGGTTTGCCAAGCAGGAGCTTGGCCAGGTCACCAGCTGGCTAATACACATACGCTAGACAGGAACACATACTGATCTTTTCTGAAGGAGCAGAAACATGCCTCCTTGCTGTGCACCACAGCAGACTGACTTGAGTCAACCTCTCCTGTATCAGTGGGATGCCTTTTGTAACTACAGCAACACTACCCTTACTGCTGTTGGTCTTTCCGACTCGTTTTTTACTGTTAGGAAGATAGGATGAAATATATTTGATGGCCCAAGGCAACCACTGAAGTAAGAGCTCCATAGAAGATGATACCCAGCATATATTATGGATCAGAGACACCTGGTAAGGAGCTCTAAGTCCAGATGTTGGGATGCTAACACAAAAGCAGTTATAAACGCCTACAAACATACTAGTCAGGAAAGACTGTATTTATGGCAATTAAATAAGGAACAAACCCAAATATCTCTGTGTTCAAAGGGACTTAACTATAAAGCAAATATATCAGAAAGGAAATGCTATTGAAAAAAAAAAACATTCACAAGAACAAAACAAAGATTTGTCTCAGGAGGAGGGAATTATAATTATTATAAATGTCACATCAAATGCAACAGATAACTTCCACAAACAAATGCATTTGAGGGAATTCTACAAGGAACTGAATCCTGTGTTAATGCTATCCAGGTGTAAGATGATAGCTAGAAAACCACAGTAATGATGAGCCCATAACTATGGCAGAATGAGAAGCTCTAATGGGTGATAATCTTCCCAGAACTGCCTTTCTGAAGAGCTCAGCTGGCCTGGCTTGATTGCCCTTATCATTTCCAATCTTAAAGGCATACCACCAACTTCAACTCAGCCAATATCTGAGACACTGGAAGGAGTTACCCAAGCCAAGATCTGTGACTTTAACTTCATGGGTTTGGGTCTTTTTAGCTGACATGTTAAAAACATTCTCCCCAACAAAAAATGAGTCAATGCAATAAGAAAAAGAAGAAAAAATAATTAGGTGAGAAATGTACAGGGATCAAAAGCCAAGAAAGCCAAGAGAATGAAAAACATTTCCCCCTCTAACCTTTTGAGTGTTTCATTCAAACTGCTGCTGTTTTCAGGTGTCTGCAATGACTTGGTACTGGCTGCTGGTCATCACTGTAGAGCAGGTGATGGACCCCTGGCTCAGAGCAGCCCTATTCCACACAGACAAATGTCAGGTGGTGCTACACTGCTGTTCCCGTCTCAGTGTTACACTTCCTATCCATGGCATCCTCTCCTTTTTGTGCTCCAAAGACACAGTTGTATCTGCCTTGAAAGTTCATTTTCAGTCTCTTGGGCCTCCTTCTTCCCCATTGTTTCCTACACAGCTTTCTCTAGCTAATGGAGATGGAAAGAGTGTGGGAGAACACACCTCACCTCTTCCTGCCTGCCTGCTGCCAGGGAGAAAAAAAAGAGATGATAGAATCATTCTCCTCTTGCTGCCCCCATAAGCTGAGGACGAAAGAGTGCTTTTGCCACTCCATACACACTGTGGTAGGGGAGGAAAGATGTTGAAATGATCAGAGTACCTTCTTTCCTTCTCCTGACCTTAATGAAGTCAGGCACAAGGGATCTAAGAAATTAGCATACATCTCATTGTCAGAGTTCCCAATCAATTCTCCTTCTTCAGCTGCTCCCCCTCATCACCACTCTGTTCTAGTCCCCAGTGGTTAACATGAGCCTCCAAGCTACAGGTGCTCATCTGCCATGACTCACAGAGCAGCCTTTATTAAAAGAGCATACAATTAATACTGCGGTGAATTTCTACACTGTCTTTATCAAAGCACTGTATGAAGTAAAGCAGCTACTGGTATGCCAGTGTGGTGCCTGGGGAACTAAGACACCTGTCTTAAGCCAGGATGACTTGTCTGAAATCCCACTGGAGCAAGCAAAGGCACAGCATTGAAGAAATGGCTGAGTAGTAGGACAAGGAGCTGTGAGTGAGAGCAGATTTCTGACAGTTAGAGGCTTGACCCCATCACACACTGACAGATACATTGATGGTAAAGGAAATTCAGGAGGCCTGAATGACTCAGGTATAGAGAGAATGAGAGACACATTTACCAGCATACTAGTACTTCTGAAATAGCTCATTTGAAAGCTCTGCAGGTTTGCATACTAATAACATCATCCTGCTTCCTAAAGAAAACATTCTGTTCTAGATGCCTAGAAGCCCATTTCTAGGTCAAATATGTAGACATCTGTAGGATGAAGAGAGGAAATTGTGTGCAATGCTTCCTTTTGTGTGCAAAACAAACATCTGTGTAGTCACAAGCAGTTTATTATCCAAGTTCAGAAGCAGGAGAGCACTACAGCTGTCTACATCTACTTCCAGCAGCTGGGGCTACGAGAGGAAGTAAGTGCTATTGTTGTGGACAGTGCAAAAGGCTCCATTACAGAAGGTAAAATGCCTGAAAACAAGCAAGCAAGAGGAATGGCACAACTAGACTATAAGTATGAAAAACTGCTGTAAATTGCCTGCAACATTTCAACCAATCTACATTTACAGTATTACTTGCGCATAATGGGTAACTTACTCATCTTTGAAGGCTCCAAAATGAAGTTGTATCTATTCTGTATTATCTATTATGTGCAAGTGTAAAATTCTAACTCTAGAAATTTAAATGTCCCTTTTGAATAGTAAGAAGTTGCATTATCATTTTCTGCTTCCTGTCTAAAAAACGCTACCTGATCTGGAAAGAGGTCGATCCATATATTAGTGAGATGAAAAGCAGGAGTTAAAGGCAATTTGGGTTTACAAATAAAATTTGTTATTCAACTGTCCTCCTGAAACTTTTCAACTTCTTGGAAGAAGCTCAGCACTGTGACTGCAGTTTAGAGTCAAGAAAGTATTGTGTAAAATCCCTAAGATCCATGATGATCTTGTTCAATATGCTACAAGGCAGAATTGCTTGACCTTCCTGCAGTGTGTATATTCACTTCTACAATGATGATATTATGAACAAGAAAGAGAAAACATCCAGGATTCTGGGCTTTTTGTAGTAAAACTAGGATCAAGCATCAAAATGAATAAAAAAATTCAACATCTTTTAAGAGTTACACCATCTACAGCTGCATATGTGATAGCCAAACCTATTAGCCTTGCACACCGTTACAGGCACACTTGCCTTAACCTGTAACTAAGCAGAGCGAGGCAGCATTGCTCTAAATCTTGGTAATTTCAAAAGGAGAAGAATCCCATTCAATCCAACTTCTCTTAAAGGAAGGTGCCCCGCATTTCCAGAAAACAAATCAGATAAATACCTTTCATCATATAGCCTAGATACAAGAACACAAAGATTTACCTATAAATTTCCCCTCCTGAAACTAATAATGTTGTTCATCATTCAACTGAGACACTTCCTGCCTCTCTTCCCTTCACAGAAAAAGCAAAAGCTTTTCCTTTTTTTTTTTTTTTTGCATATAAACGTTGTGAAGCATCTGAGAATTCTCCATGGTGAAAGCTATTACACAGTGCTCTGACAAATATCTTCAGGAAAGGTAAAGCCAGAAAGCATTATCAATGGCTCAGAAGCACAGGATTTACAGTGTGTATGAATTACATACGGTATGTTCAAAGCGACAGTGGCAGAGGTAAGACTGTTAACACGGAGTAAGGATTCTGATTTAGCTCATTATCAGCCCTTAGCACTTCCTAGGAGGCTAGCTAGGAGAAAGTGTGATAGGAAACATATCTAATTAAGAGGCTGAAGAACACCTATTTAACTATCAGTCAGCTGGGAAGAATTAAATGGCTAACCCTATCAGAAAAGAGGAGATAATGGGTGGTACAAGTGCTTTTCAGATAGGTTTGAGAGTCTGGTGCTTAAGCTTAAGCTTCTGTCAGGTGCCCTTTGTAGTGCAGGTCTGGCTGAAAACCCAGAGGTGCAAAAAAAGGTTCCTTCTTTTTTTATGACTTCTATTTATTTGGTTTTGCAATACTTGAATACACAGATGAAGCTTTTCACTTCTGCAATGCAAATTGAAACCATCTAAACTTAAAACATCACCTCCAGATTGCTTTTATAACTAGTAGAAACTTGGGGAGCAGCAAGGCCACCAACATTGACTGCTACAGTTGGCCCAAATGTCCTGGGCACCCAGTCACCCACAGACACTTGTACAGTTGCAGGGAAGTGCTTTGGGCTAGGCTGCGGTGGAATAAGCCAGTTTTAGGTCTTTTTCCAGGAAGTAAATGCTATGGAAGGCACCTGACAACCCTCAGAAGCAGAGCCAGAATTTTAGTTAAAACTCTTTGGGCCTATCACACCAGAAGAATCCAAACTCTGCATCATCAGCATTTTACTACTAGCATTTCCACTGGAAGATAAGCAAATCCTGCTGGTGGAACAATGCAATTAACCTGAGTGTAAAAATGTAAAATCCACTTTTCAGATCAAGAAAAGCAGGAATTGGTAAATGCAAACTTCCCAAAAGTCACCCGTCTGAAGTGTGATATTTGCTGGAGTGTAACATGTTTTACAGTAATACACTTAGGAAATTGAGATTTTTTTTTTATGTCTCTACTTTTGCAATGAGACTGTAACAGCTATGTCAGAAACACAAGGTTCAGCAGAGAAGGGCACTAGCTTTTCAATGAATTAACCTTGTAGCTAAACCTTAACCACCATATTTCCTAGCAACCATTAAATATTCATATGCATTGTTAATATATTGCACCTGGAAGCAACAATCTTGGCCCCAATCTAGAGTAAAATTGCATTTTTTCCAGTCAAGTGAAAGTAACGTACAGTCACTGCTACGATAACAGGTCTAATCATTTCCTTAGGCTGTCTACATTCTCCGTATGTCGGCTGTGCATAATTCATAGGATGTACCATATGTTGTCTGAAGCAAATGTCCCTATAAGTGTCTTGGTTCTACTCAAAGGCATGTCTTCATAAATTACCTTGTGATATATTTGACATTTAAAAAAAACAAACAGGGAAAACAATTCAGTGAAACATAATCTGCTTAAAGTTTACCACTTAGCCATTTGTTGAACATTCTAGTGATTAGCTCACCCAAGTACATTGTTTTTTCACCATGCGCAGACTCCTTCTGCTGACACCAGTTTCAAAGGCAAAATACAATTTATCTGGCCCTCAAAATAAAGACTTGGTCCACCAGCTCCTAACACATACTGATAGCATCTGCTGACTTGAGCAAAGGACGGCAAGGTTAGACTTTCCACTCGTTGCAGCCTTGCAGTAGAGACCCCCCCTGCCCTCATACAACTCAGGTTTCCTGTTTCCTGACAGACCTTGACTCCGATGGCTTTTCTGACTCCCAGCTGGCTTCCCTGCAGCATCTCCAATAATTTTTAGGCAAGCAAAGTTCAAAAGATAAGCAGCTGTGGAGCAAAGACAAGACTATTGGCCAAAATAACAGGATGACAAACAACAGGATCTCCCAAGAGAGCGACATTGTTCAGAGAGGGGAAGCAAGTGGCAAAAAGTATAGGCAAGGGCAGAGGAAAGGAAAAAATAAATGCGGAAGTGATGAAACCTGTTTGCTTCTGTCTCCTGATAGCTAATGAAAGATGAGCTAATTAGCACATCCCTCAGCTGGAATGGGAATAAAACTTCCCTCCTACAGATAGCTATGCGCATTGTGAAAGCTCCCAGAAGCATCCTGTCTTTCAGACGGCCAACCCCCTGACCTATGCAGCTGAGATCTGCTCACCAGTTCAAAAGGTACTGAAGAGAGGAAGGTAGGCAGCTGGATGGACGGACACGGCAGGATCTCATGGTACATGTTTCCTTGGGAAAACAGGTTAAAAATCTGAAGCATAAAGGAATACAAACAAGCACGTTATACTAAGAGAAAACAAACTACCTTTTGAGGCTTTTAAGAGGGAAGTGGGAACTGGCGGGAAAAGACAGTCAAACTGGAATGCTGATGAGAAGCTTTGTGTATTTAAGAAATCAAAATTTTAAAACAGCTTCTCAAAATGTCAGAGTGTAAAATCCCAATATACTAAGGAAGTCAGAAAAGCAAGCATGAATTTAAACTCTGAAGAGATAAACATTTTCTAAGCCATAATTTATTTCTGATGCATATAGCAGTAGTGTCACCAAAACCTACAGGCAGTTACCACAACAAAAACTTTCATGCATAATATAAAAACTTATTACACGGCCATGCCCCTGTGAACAGTCATACGTTTCCAGCATGAATAACACAGGCAGTTGTATTGGCACCAGCGGGACTAGAGGCACTTAACAGTCTAACATAAGCTCACTCTTCAGATAGTCAATGACTCAGAAAAGCCTGACAAAATGAGAAGACCAAGCTCTCCAAGTCCAGTGCAAGAAGAGGGTGCTCCAGACTGTAAATACGAACCGTGCGTCAATGATACAATGAGAGCAAAAAGGGCCAGATGTCCAAGTGCCCTATACAGCACTACGTTTACATTTTTATATAAAAAGTCGAGCAAATAAAACAATAATTAAAATGGCAACGTTTTCTTTCATTGAAAGTTACCTTTAGAAAGAGGAAACTTTTCCAGGCATTGGGATTTAGTTAATCTTAGACAGACAACCTAAACCTCACAGCTTTCATGTATGCAGAAACAGATGTAAGATTCAAGACAAGCAAGTCAGAGATAAAATAGAGTCTTGCAAAAGGCACCACTGACAGCTCAGTACAAATCCAGTGCACAATTTCTTCAATATTTCAAGGACTTTTTTTTTTCTCAAACAGCACTATCAACTATTATTAGGTAAAAAATGTTAAGTTCATGAGACAATGAAAAGTAAAGCCAAGACAAACATAAAGGAATTAAGAGACCACTGTTCACTTAAGATCCAGTTTTGAATCAGTGAAACCAAAAGGAAGTTCTACTGCTGATTCTGTTGAAGGAGGCATCAGGTCTTCACTTGTGGTTCTTCACCTTCAAGCCTCATCGAGTTATGAAGTTTAACTTCATAAGGTCTAGTAACACCCAATACCAGGTCTTGCCTCTAGCTATCAACAATACAATTGTCATTAACTCTTCTTCCTTCAAGACAAAAAGTAACAAGAAAGATGGTTTAGGACCATAGATGTGAATGCAGCAGTTACTATCAACCGCCAGTAAGCTCTTTGAAACTTGTAAAAAGACAGAATACACTTACATTTGAACGTTCGCTCTGTAATAAACACAAGTTGAACTGCTTAAATTTGCCATCAGCAACTGGAAAAAACCCAGCATACAAACAGTCCCATTCTTGTGTTTACCATCTCAGGTATAAGGAAGCACAAGCACAGGCACCTTAGGGACAACCACTAAATACAATCAGAGATACTAAAACTGGAAAAGGAAACAAACCTGAATAGCTTCCAGAAGTCACTATGATTTTTACCAGGTAGGAGCACAGGGAACACCTAAAATATTTCAAAGGGTTCAATCATAACTGGAGAATCACAAAGCCCATCACAGAAGCCTTAGTATGGTTCTAGGCAAGAGCATAGTAGTTCCCAATTCTACTGGTGTGGTGGGCCACACAGCCTTTAACAGGGGGAAAGGGTGAAACAGGGTGGCCTCCACCTTACAGCAAACTCAGTTATTCACCTATATGGCAGAACATGTCAACTCCATCTGTGCTGCAGGTCATCCCCTGTGGGCACTGAAGTTAAAAAGGGCATATATGGTTCTGGGCACAGCTTTATGCTTCTGCCATGAAATCCGTATTTCCTCTGTACTCAGGGCTGCAGAACTCTAGGGGGGAGCTGGGACATGAACAGCCTGTTGCTATCGGAGTTATTTCTGTAGCTGCCTCCCAGATGCTGTTTTTCCCAAGCGTCCTAAAGTTATGGGCACTTTTCATGGAAACATGCTCCTCGTCACCTTCTTTCCTGAGGCATCTGTGGTTCCTTACCCTTCCATATCATCAAGACATCAGTGAAAATTCAGGTGGGATACTAGGACTAAATTCTTCATTGAGAGGCTGGCCAAGCACTGTAACAAGCTCACCAGTGAAGTGGTCACGGCCCCAAGCCTGTTGGTGGTCAAGCAGCATTTGGGCAATGTGTTTGAATATATGGTTTTAACTTTTAGATTGCCCTGTGTGGAGTCAGGAGTTTGATCTGGGGATCTCCATGGGTCCCTTCCAACTCAGGATATTCTGTGATTCTATAAATGGCAATGATGCATCGGGACCATCTTTATTTCTGTTACATGATGGAGGCAGAGCTGGTTGCTTTTATCAGAACAGTTAATCCAACATGCACTATGCTCTGGGCTTGACTCCGAGAGTGGATAGAAAAGAACATACTGCACAACCTCATGAAGAACATATGGGACTTCTGTTGTACTGTACAACACACCAGCTTGGTATCTCACTTAATTACAGACAAAGAAGAACTGGGGTTTCTTGATGCAAATCAGCAAAAGGCTTTTCTAGAGGACACTAATACTTACATGAGAAGATTGATTTCACTGGAATCCTCTGGAAGATTTCTACAGCTTGTTGAAATTAGACAGAAGTTTTTGCCTGTTTTGGTCAATTGGAAAGAAGAATGGCCCACCTGAACTGTCAGTGCCCCCTGCAAAGAACATCTTTCATGTCAGCATTCAGGGAGTGCACTGATACTGACAGCATCTTGATTTTTTTCTTTTTTTATAATGAGATTTGTGACAGTCAGTTAATAACCTAACTCTTTCCACACTAGAAGACTATAAACTCTTTTTCTCTCAAAGCAGGTCCTCTTGAGTGTAAAAGATTTGGTGGGATATTTCTATTCAAGGTTAATGTTCTTCAGTATCAAGTGTATATTTAAATAAGAAAGCTAAGTATATTAAGTTTATTTCCATGGTACAAAAAAAGTTACCTGGCATCTGCACTTTTTTGAAGATATGCATGGTTTAGTAATTGAAGTAGATAAAATTATTTTATTCTTTAAGCATAAAAGCTCCCAGAACCCCCAGCTGACAAAGAATCCCACTGTGCTAAATGATATTCAAATACAGAGTAACACCCAACATTCTCCCAAAGTTTACCATCAGCAGGATGACAAAAAGTACTATCCCTGCTTTACACTGTTCAAGCTATGCAGGAAAGCTGAGAAAGGAATTGAGATCTGATGCAATGGACTTAAGGCACAACACAAAGTCTGCCTCCAGCCGCAGTCAGAATCAAACTGAGGTCTTCCCTCAGTGCTCTAAAAACTCTTGCAAAGTATGATCTCCTCTACTCCTCCACCCCTTTTCTCCTTGCATTGCCAGTCCATTTTCACACACACCCCCCCCTTTTTTTTTTTTTGAAATTGTGGTCCACTAGTAAGTCATTTGTCATTTTGGAGTTACCAGTAGCTCAGCTCAAAATGGCTAAGTGCCTCATTAAATTCTTCCCTGTTTACCATTAACATATCATACATTCCATTATGACTTTTTCATGTTCTGTTTTATCTGGTAGCATTTAAGTTTTTGTTCTGAGTGGCTTATTTTAACTGCTACTAATGTCCATTTTATTGGAGATGGCAGACACAGTTTACCTGTAGAGGTTGGTCTTAAAAAAATTCCAGTAGATGCACAGAGATCACTCTTTGCTTTTTGAAAGATAGAAGTATCACATATTTTGCAAAGTAGCTATAAATAAAACATTGTGTTGTCCGAGTCCATCACACTTATTAGAAATGTCATGATAGGACCATATTCTGCCCCTGGAATAACAACCATATTGAGATATCAACCATGATTCAAAAGATGGATGATATAAGCTGTAAAACAGAAGTGATACACAATAAAGCTATGGATATTAAGAAAGCTGCTATGCAGAAAACCAGCATAAGCCAGTTGTTGAGACTCCATAACTCAGCACTGTCTCATAGAGCAGCTATTGTATGTCTTAATGTCAAAACTCAATAGGGCTGTAGGAAGAGCAAACATGGAAGCAACACTATGGGTTCCCAGATAAGAACATTAAAGCGTACTCCCGAAATAAAATGGGCCAAGATGTTAGATTGAAGGAAATGGTTTCCATTGTCTCCAGTTAGGTGCAAATCTTGCCTTGCAAGAGGTGGCACAACCAGACCAAAGACATACCTGACAGGATAAAGAGCACCTTTGCTGCAAAGGCTGGATGAGTTGCCAGGGGTTCCCCAAAGCATCAGCACTCCCAGAAACAAGGCAGCGAAGAGGAAAGCTCCAAAGAAGGATCTGAGCTCACCCAGTGTTGGCTACACGTTTAGTAAACATGAACTGCATTCAAACCATTTTACTATTTTCAAAGCTAAAGCTTATTTTGTACAGGTTTTGTTCTAAATCCAGCGTGTCCTTGCTCCAAAAAGAACAAAATTACATGGTCTAGGCAATAAATTAGGCTTGGTAAGGAAACCACAACCTATAATTGGAGGACTGAAATTCAGGGTACCGCCTATGAGTGGGAGAGTTGCAGGTTTCCTCCCTGAGACGGAGGGTTCAAGGTCTTCTGCTCAGACAGGGCCTAAATGGAGATGCCAGGAAACCACACTCAGGCTGCTGCCCACCCAGCAATCAAAGCACTGGCTACAGAAAGAGTTTTTGAGATGTGCATTCTGTGGCAGTCACTGCACTCTACAAATCAACTGCAGCAAGCAAAATGAGCATACAACCTGAATGAAGTCTGCTATAAATATGTGTGGGGGTAAACTGACTAGCAAGACTTCAGTGTAAGCTTATGTGAAAACAAGCGCTTGAGATACAGCTTGTGTGTATGAACAAAAGCAATCTTCCAAAGTAAAAAATCATCCCTGCTGTCATCAGAACTGGGAACTTATAAATCATTTACACGATTAATTCAGTTAAGTAATTTATAATGTTTATAAATGATCCAACAAGGTGACACTGCCAGCCCAGCCCTTTTAAAATGCAGAACTACCATGCTCTACCCATTAAGAATGAAGACAGTAAAGGATCAAATACCTAAAAGGCAAAGTTAATGAACCAACCCAATTCTTTCCATCCTGAGATTCCCCGATTCTTATAACCCTGGCAAACAGACTGATGGCTTATGAGCAAATTAGCAAAAAAAAAGCTTTATTTTCCTATGTTCTATGAGAAGACCGTCATGTCACAGAACATGCTTCCACCATCACCATCAGTAAAAATCAAAACTGTCTCTTAAATTACATTTAGCATTTCCTCCTATTATGGAGAGCAATCAGCACATTCTTAGGCGATTTTGCATTCTTTTCATAAAAGCTTTGTTACGAAGCTAAAACGTTAAATGAAACAGGATGTATTTCCAGCTAATGTCATTATATTTATTTGCTTAGAATGGGCAGGGATAACATTATTAAAAGCATATTATATGTATTTATAGAAGTCTTATAAAAAGTTATTTTCTACTCTCTTGTTTTGCAGTACTACTATGAATACCCAAGGTGAACCAAACAATTCATCCCCCTCATCCAAATCTCACAGCTCTGCAAATTACATAAAAGGTATTGAAAATGCAGATTATTTTTTTTCTCTTTTACATAAATTGAAATTTAATGTCAAATCAGTCTGTTTGTCTGGTTTTGTGGGGTTTTTGTTTGTATGTTTGTTTGTTTTGTTTTGTCTGTTTGGGTTTTTTTTTTTTGTTTGTTTTTATATTTGTTTCCCATACAATATAGAGTTCAGTATTAAAAAGATTTTAATTTCCAGAAAAAAAATCAGTTCTTCCCTTGAAAACTTTCCAACGCTTTATTAAACTTGTATTAAGGTACTGTATATGTAAGAGCATCCTTAAGTTCAGTGAGAAGTTTCAGCCTCGTTCCAAGCTGAAACTAGGATGAGCAGAAAGGCAGCTAGGGGATATCATAGAACAGTACTAGGGTGGTGTCGGCAGCATCTGAAAGCCACAGAAATTTGAGTTTTAAGGCAGAATGAAAAATATTACAGATAGTTTGCCAATTTAAAACTAAGGCATCCCTTGTAAAACAATGACAGCTCTGAACTATTCTGATTTTTTTTTTTATACTGAAGCAAGATGAATACTTTAGCAGCATAAGCATTTAGTCAAACAGAAATTCCATAAACACTTAATCCTTTGGTATCTTCCTTGTATCCATTGCCAGACACAGTTCTTATAACAGGTATTTCTTTCTAGTGTTACACCTTATGTCAACACTGAGCAAACTATACAACACTAAGACATTTGATCTGGTCCATTCTACAAGAATGTGTTTTGCTTTCATTTTGTTTTCTTCTTCTTAAAACTGCCATCCCAAGAAAATTAGACCTATTCCAGACATCTTGGAACACAGCATGGGAAGTCACCTCTGCCTACACAGACCCACATCCCCCTGCCATCCTTTTTCCAGCTTCAACATCATTCCTGCTGGCCTCACCTGGACAGGTCACCCTGGCACAAAACATCTGTGTCCCCACCAGAGCCATGGTCTCCCTGTGACTGCCCTGGGTTTGGCGACTGCTCTCTAAGAACTGCAAAATTCTGTCAGTTCATTGGGGCATTATGGGGGGATCAGGAAGGCAGCAGCAGAAGAGCATCGGCATTCAAATAGCATGGTCTGCAACCTCAGACCCTGTTTACTAACAGCAGCATAGGTCACCTTGAAGACCCTCTTAGAAAAACTTGAATATAGCAGTGGCTACAGTGAGATCTGATGTATTTTACAATGTAAATCATGTCCCCACCCCAGTGACTCTTCTACCTGTTTGTTTTACACAGAGCTCATGAGGCCACAGATCAGTGAAGCCAGTTACAACACTAACAGCTGACATGTCTTTCCACTACCACTATGTTTCATCAATGCAAGCCAGACCAACCGATCCTTTTTCACTTAATATTCATAAGAGTATTGTGAAATACTTCCCATTTGCAAGCTTAAGAATAAAACTAACATAAACAACACATCCTTTGGCATATCTCTGCATGTAAGAACTCTGTGTCATCATATCCAAACCAGAAATTTGTCAATGTTACCTAAAGTTTCCTATTAAGTTAAAAAAAAAAAAACAAACCAATTAAAATGCAGTGCCTGCAGGAGGCGGCTGTTCATACATTTAAAAAAAAAAAAAAGAAACTGCAAGCTGTTAGACTGTGCATTCCTGTCTAATATGTATTAAGTGTGTCCATCACTACTTTTCACAGCCATTTGGTACCTGACAGCTTCCTCTCAGGTTTGAAATCATTAAATGCCAGCCCCATGCTAGCCTTATGTAATGCTGTCTGTGTAACTTTTATTGGCAATGAGAATTACTCTATTCGAAAGCATGGAGTTCTTCAGCCATTTAAAAAATGTTAAAATGGGGGGAAGGGGATTGCCTGGTCCAAAGCCCAGTTAATCGGGATGGAATGTCTCCTGGTGTTCACATCTGCCCTTAGGATTTTTCAAGATTTCATTGGTCTCCCTGGTGATAGTTGCTATGAGCACTCTCGGTGTGTGTCATGAGAAATACTTGAAATTTTCAGTGCTTTCACACAGTCTTTCTAACCTTAGCTGTGTCAACTTCTATCAATATTGTTACACCTAAGAAAAAGTTGTAAAATTTTTCTCATTTTTTCTTTTAATTCCCTCAGGACTCCAAGCCCAAGCATTGGATGGGTTTGCCTCTGCCTGCCACAATGAGCTTCTTAAAAACCTTCTAAGATGAGAAGTCTTTTTCAAAATTTGCCCTTCAAGGAATGAGCTTGAGAAGGTGAAGACGTCTTGTCCTTTTGAAAGGTTCAAACCTGGCCAGACACACTGGTGTGTGATGCAAACTACATTACAGCCATCAGGCTCTACACTCATCAGCTTCAAACATTGGGCCCTAAGAATCTCACTGTATTTTATGCATCTGAACAAGTTGAGTTACACCATTTGAGAATCCACAATAAATCACATTTGATTCTCTTTCCTTTTTACTCATTTGAAAATACCAGCATTTTGTACGTTTGAATCATGTAAGACTCCAACCAAAAAAATGCTTCTTTGTAAGCCTTGGAAGATAAACCTGCATCATTAATCTTTGTTTTGTGATACCAAGGCAGTGAGGTCCTGTTGTCAAAGTACTGCAGTGTGCCTGCTTATGCATGGTATACTTTGAGCAGTTAAACCTGTTTGAATATAAGCTTCAGAACCAACCACCACAGTTCAATATAGCAACTCCCTCCTGCTATTTTTTTTTTTTCCTTTGGTTGGTGGTTTTTAATTACTGGATATTCCAAAGCACATTCAAATTTAAGATTTGAAAAGCACACAAAAATTACACTGATTTTATGCTTCTTGGTGTAGTAGTAAAGAAAAAGTAGCTGGTTATTAAAAAGAATCAACAATTCCAACCCAAACAAAATTGGTTGAAACATCCAAAGCTGCCACAACACCAAAGATGAACTTCCAGAGGTCTTGGATAACACAATCAAGATCATCGTTTTCAGAAAACACCAGGGTACAATTCCTCTGGCAGCATCAGAAATGCATCCAGATGTATTGGATATATTAAACACCTGCTTAAAATATTTCTGGCAAAATTAAGTCAAAACCAAATTTCATATTGAATGGCAAAGCTCACGGTTTTCCTCTAAGAGACTGATTTAAAGCAGAAGATTTTAATATTTGGTTGGAAGAGAGCCTAAAAGAACAAAACACTTCAAGCTGAAAATATCTGGATTCAAAATGGAACTGTAATTCTCAGAGAGATACAAGCGCTTTATACTTTCCACTACTATCTAATGGACAATTTCAACTGAACTACAGACCCTTAAAAAGGGTGGGAAAAATAAAATCTTGTAATTGGAAAATTCATCCGAGAGGACTTTTGAAATGAAATAAATCCATATTACATTCCCACTGAAAAACAAAATTGCTACTTGAATGTTTTTCCAGTTTTAATCATTGAAATAGAAGGGAAGATACTCATGCTGTCCTCAGCTACCTAATGGAAAGACACAGAGAGTACAGACTATTGTGTCTATTCAGGACTACAGAAATGATCACAGGGCTGGAACACCTCTCCTATATAGAAAGGCTGAGAGATTTGGGGTTGGTCAGCCCGGAGAAGGGAAAGGTCTGGGGAGACAATACTGGGGCCTTTCAGTACTTAATGGGGGCCTACTAGGGGGACAATCTTTTTAGCAGGGCCTGTTGGAACAGCACAAGGGGTAATGGTTTTAAACTAAAAGAGGGTAGATTAAGACTAGCTACAAGGAAGACATTGTTTACAATGAAGGTGGTGAAACACTGGAACTGGCTGCCCAGAGAGGTGATAGAAGCCCCATCCCTGGAAACATTCAAGGTCAGGCTGGACAGGGCTCTGAGCAAGCTGACCTATTTGAAGATGTCTCTATTCACTGCAGGGAGGTTGGACTAGATGACCTTGAAGGTCCCTTCCAACCTAAACTACTCCATGATTCTATGATTCTCAGAGATGCAGACTGACAGGAAGAGAGCCAGTAGATGCAAACTACATGACAGGAAATTCTAATTACCTGTATGGAAAAGTTTTTTTCTGTGATGGCGGTCAAACAAGGGAATAGGTTGCCTAGAGAGGTAATGAAATCTCCATCCTTGGACTTGTGCAAAGCTTGAGTGGAAATGGCTTGGGGCAACCTTAGCTAAGGGGCTTCTCGGAGCTGCATGGACTAGATGACCTCCAGAATTATCTCCCCACCTAACTACACCCTGACACTATACAGGCACTGAAAATATAATCTGCACGGTTACCATCAAAGTGAATGTACACATTATTATTCACATACACCTACTTCTTAAGAAATTAAGAATAATTTTACTACACCATCTACACAATTACAGTTAGAGAACTTAACTGGACTGAACTATTCCTTGCATTGTAGACAGTTCCCTAGACAAGTAATAACTTTTGTTCAAATGAAGAAAATTATCTGCTAAACTGTTTTGGAAAGAAGAAAAATTATTCTCAAAGTAAAAATACTTGGTATTGTTGTGCACATGATTTGCCTGGATCAGGAAGACAACTGGACCTCCCTGAGAGAATACAGAGTTCTGTAAAGGCAGTGACCATTACCTACACTTATTTGACATGCACCAGGATAGATGAAAAGCTCTTTCTAACATTTTTAATGAGACAAGGTCAATAGCCACTGACTCAGGCTGCTATGTGCCTCACCCTTTTGAGAGGAGCATCATCCAAAAATGATCAGATCAGCCTGATCAACAAAAATCAGGGGAGAAAAAACCCATCTTTGCCTCTCTTCACATAAATTAATGTCTGCACAGGATTGTAGGACAGTTTCAGGATATAGAAAGAAAAGGCTTTAGGAATAAAAATGTTAATGCATTCGTGTTTAAATGGTATATATTCCAAGTGCTACTATTTCAGTATGCAATCGACCTACTGGAAATAAGAGTAAAATTACTTAATGGAGGCCAATTAAAAAAAAAAAAAAAAGAGTTAGAAAGAAAGCCAAACTGCTCCCTGAAGATCTGTCCTAAGAGATCCAGAACTTGCTCCTTCATATTTCTATTATAAAGCAATATTTTCAGGTGATTTGGTGAAATGCTAACAACTATCAAAAAAGTTAGTCTGAGCAACATGTCAAGCAAATGACTTTCTCAAAGTACAGAAAGACTGAGAACACCTGCTCTCTTGGAAAAAAAAAATAATAAAATTCAGCCTTTGAATTGCTGATATTTTTCATAGTACATAGGGCACAGAGGCATTTTTTAAAATTGTTAATCAGAAGATATTACCACCTTTTTAACACTGAAGTAAAAGTTTTTTGAGAAAGAATTTTCCATCAGCCAGCCATTTTTACCTGTAAATTGCAAAGCCTCAGGTCCACAGGCTGCAGGAACCTAGGTTATCCATAAACACTATATGGTTTTTTATATATATATATAGTTTTTTATATATAAACACTATGAAGTTGTAAACACTATATAACAATGGAAGAACAGTTGTAACAACTCAGTCTGAAAGTCTGTGCATCCCTCTATATTACCTCTACATTCTCTCTGCAATTTGTGCATTATCTCTATCAAAAGCTGGGAGAAGCAGAGAAACAGCAAATGCAGACTGGCTCCTGTATGTGATTCCAGTCTCTGACCATTGGTGGCTGAAAAGTTATGAGTTAGCAGTTGCTTCCCAGGTTAGAGACCACCACCTTCCATTCTGAACACTTCTAACACGGGCTAATTGTCTAATTCCTTCCCAATCCTTTGTGTGCTTTATACTCACAGTCTCCGAGAAGAATGTGTTCCAGAACATCACCACTTCAGTCATTCCTAGTCATGTTGTCCATGACCTTCATTATTTTGCCGACTTCAGTTACTCACAATTTCTCCTCTCTCCTCCCCAGCCCTTGCTCCCAGCCTATTTGGCATCATCTTCACACCAAAGTGGTTTCATACTTCTGACTATCTTCCATGTATTTTTAGTTATGCTACCTTCTTTCTGAGATAGAGTGACTACAATCACAGACAGCATTCAAGAAGTTCTGCACCGTGGAATTATATAGCAGACTGTGTCTGATATATAGTGTGCTATTAACTTGGAACACTTAAAGACAACACATTTAACCATAGCCATGGTTTAATAGCTTAATCCATGCTTAAATCCATAGTCTATTATGTATTTTACCCTTTCAGCTGTTCCTTTTAATATGCCTTGGATTGTTTCCTCATTTTTATCTACTTCCTTTCTGAAACATTATAGTGGGAAGTGGGTTTTTTTTGTAGGCCTTTTCAGTTTTAATGAGAAAAACGAATTAAAATAGATTACACTGTCTATTACAACTCTTCAGCATATAAATTGTGAATGAAGCCTCAGTACAAAAATCAGATTTTTTTTTGTTGGTTCTTCAAGAAAGTCATTCATACTTGACCATTATTTCCACATCATACCTTTTGTGACTTCTCCCTTGTGTGTGCAGAAGTAACTGAAGTCTCTGGTCATTATTGTTTTCTAGCAATGAAACAATCCTCATCTTCTTCTATATTCTGCATCATTAACACTACTCTGCATTATAACTGCCACTCTATTTCCAGGATAATTTCTATATATTCACTGAATTTCTATCCACATGGACTGAGTCAGTTGTTGATACATGTGGCTTATTAATGTCATTCAGTTCCACTTTCCTTAAAGCACAAAGCCATTATCCTAATGGTGTAACCTACTCTTATTCTGACCTAAACCCCAATGTTACAACTTCTGGGATATCCACTGCAAAAGTATCCTGACTGAAATCCAGACTCTCCCATCCATCTGCATGGATCTGTAAGGGGTTGACATTTGTATAGGAGCACTTGCAGATGGGGCCTTGGTCTGATTACTTGGGTTTATGTGCTTGGTTTAAATGAGACAGAAGGAGTCTTTGCAGTTTTTTTCTTCATACAAACTGGTAACACTTCTACCTGTTCTTCACAGAGAATTTTTTACACTTTCTACTGTGAAAGAGACATGATCTCAAAGTGCACATTTGTTTGCATTCATTTTTCCACATCTTTAGGCTGAGAGAGGACTGGGTAGAGAAGCAGGAGTTACTTGCTCCAATACACTAGCATGCAAATGCACTTCTGCTGCTTCCAGACCCCAGGATGAGGATTTCTGCCTTCCACCGTGACACAGAAGGGACTTGACAGGCTGTATCTGAGGCTCAGAAACAGCTCCCTACACTGAGATACACACCACTCAGGCACACAGTGTGAGAGAGGACTCAAACTTCCATCTCGTTCTTTGAAAGACAGACAGACAAAAGATGATGATATTCAAAAGCCTGCTGGGAAGACTGGTCACCAAGTATGACAGAGCCTGGATTTCATTTCTTCCTTTGTCTGAAAGGAACGAGAGCAGGGCTGCCCCAAAACCTGAAATGTGGACCATACTGAGAAACCTCACTTAATGCTGTCTGAGTTTAGAGATTCACTGTCTCAAGAGATCAGGAGAAAAACCCCACCAGTGACTATAGTCTGGTGGTCATACCTAGTCTTCAGAATAAATAAATAGGCAAGGTCCCTCTTTATCAGTAAGAGGCTTGTAAGAAAATTCCCACTGATAAGTGAGAATTTCAAAAAGAAGTTGTTTTCTCCCTTTTGCTCAGACTCTCCAATAATTACAGAGGACTCATTGGAAAGCAAGAGGAGACTTTCTCCCGAAAATAGGCTTTTGTTTGATGATAAGGACATTTTCAGCAAAAAAGGGAACTATGAGATTAAGTCTCTTTAGCTGGAGGCAACAATAACCATGCCAGCTCTGCTACATCTTTGATTAGACAATAATTGCATTTCTGAACTAAAACATACCCAGAAAACTTCGAGAACTTTCATGAACCCTTCTAATGTATAGAATGAATAAATTGTTTATGGAAGGCCAGATCCTTCTCAAGTGCCAGAACATGTATATATCTCCTATGATTTGATTCACAAAGCTAAGCCAGATATTTTTGAAAAATGCTGCTATGGTTTCATATCCTCATCAAAAATAGAGAACACATCTTCCACACTATCTTTAGCATGTTAAAAATAATAGTACAGAATGATATCTTCATAACAAGAGTTCAAGTGAAATTCAAAGTTCAGTAAGTCCTCTTCACTTCTCTGATCTATTCAAGCTCCTACCACAAGATTGTTTCTGTTTTGTTCAGGGTTCCTTTCCCTCTCCTTAATCCTGATCCTGTTGGTCCCAGAGACTGCAATAGGTACCTTTATCTTTTTGAAGATGAGAAACTAAAGAAAGAGTCTGAAGACCTCATAACATCAATTCAAGGCTAGCAGACATCAAAAGCCTGCTATAGGTCAATATATGAAAAGTAATTCAGTATGATATTGAAATAGCTTCTGTGACTTCTGTTCTTCAAAGTTTCTTAAAAATTGCTGTAACTGTTTAATTGATGTAGCAACAAATAACGTATAATGAAAGAAAATTGACCCCTGTATAACAATAGTTTATTTTCTTTTTCCAGGATATCCTCAACTTTTTGTCTAGAGTTGTGGGGCTCTAGGTATTCCTCCACTAGGGAAAACCTTCTGGAGAAAAAAGCATTAAGTTGTATATCTTCTAGGCATTCCTGTACCCAGATACACAGCAGCCATGGCAGGAGGTGCACCTGGGCATACAACTGGAAGTTGCTTGCAATTACTGTATGTCCTGCACATAAATCTAATCCTGTAAGAAGTCACGTGTCTAGCACATGATGGGAAAACCTTAGCATTTTGACAGCAGCAGAAGGGAAAAGGGTTCTCTGCGGCAGATGGAACCACAGCATTATCTGTGATGACTAACTGTGGTATGCAGCCCACCCTCCACCTGGTCCACAAGAAGGTGAGAGATGCAGGCTGTGGACTCTGGGAATTACTTTGGTAAAATGACTACTCTGAAACCAGAGAGCATTTCTAGAAGAAAGATTTGCATCTTTTTAAAATTAGCAATCTACCAGAAGATGCAGTCCTCACTAACAGTATATTATCGCTCTGTCTTCTCCAGGGAGACCATATGTACCCTGCAACTCCAGCTTGCCAAAGATGTTTTGGCACCTGACAGTCCCATCAGCTCTCTGAAGAGACACAGGGAACACTTCACTTCATGTCACAGCTTCAACAGATCATCATCAATCTGACCAGACAGCCAAATCTGGTAACATCTGTGACCAGCTGCACTTGCCATGTGTTATTTATCAAAGTGTGTATGTCTGGAGGACCTTGCAGAATTTACTAGAGCACCCAATGGCAAAACTGTAAATTGGTATAAGATGATGATACTGGACTACTTGAACCAACACTAGTGACTCTCTAGCAATTGTTGTCATTGACAGTAGCAATAAGGACTCAGTAGCAATGCAAAGAAGTTATGAAGTATTAACCCAAAGAAATCCTGAAATCTTTATCAGGTGTTTCCACAAAGATTTCCTGTTCAGTAAGTACAACTTTTCCTATTCTGCATGTGCTTAATACACATTATGATGGATATGCAAATACATTCCTCTTTCCTCACTTCATCTATTATTCTACAAAATACTCTGGCAATATGTCCTTACTAATCCCTACATACCAATTCAGGAATATTTTCTTGTCTTCCATTTATCACACAAAGTACCTGCATGAAGCACAAATGCAGTTGCTAGTAAACCAACGTGTTTATTGATGAATCTTTCTGTTTACAGGCAACATGAAACAATAATCACCACTACAAAGTAAAAACAATGATTTTATACTTTCAAACTGAAAAGGCTTAAAACGAAATTTAAAGTATTTACTGTCTTCTTTCCACTGTGTCTATTCCACTGATGCGTGTTTCTTTCATTTGCAGACAACCATGCCAGTGTACCTTTCCCAGACGCACAAGTGATAAACCACTTAACAAACAAGCAGACAACTCACTGTCATGACTGATTTCTTGGGCTTCCACCTAATTTTCTTCTGTCTCCAAACAAGTGAGGGTAAAAATACAAAGAAATGTGAGCTGAAATAATCTTCAGTATCTGTCCTTCAGCATCTTCACAGCAAGCATTAAACACTATTACCCAGTAACAGTCTGTCTGATACCCAGAAAGGTCAGCACACATCTCACCTTCCCTTTCACAACCTTTAGGCATGCAGCCTTCAGCAGCCACCCACACAAATTGCGTCAGGAAAGTGCTGATGCAGTGGGTTTACAGCACAATTCTCAAGTACACTCGATTTTTATTTATTTTTTTTTTAAAACTGGTTTTCTGGGTTACCACAAACATAATAAAAGGCGACCATATGTTTAAAATGCCATTGTCATACTATATATATAAATACACACACACACTAGTATGTAGGTATTTAAATTAGGTATCAAAGGGAAGTGTGGTTGGTGTCTCTGAAAAGCCACACAGGAAGGCCATCATGTTAATATGCAATCCAATGTGTCATTCACAACCTGCAGATGCAAAGCTGTTCTCCACAATTTATTCATCAAGTGGCATTGAAAGAAAGGCTGACAACCAGAGTAATGAGCACTGATATCTTACTTGTGTAAATTCAGTGCATGTTGTAATCAATATATAGCAAAATTTCCCTCTAAGCCAGGCGGACACACACAGGCTTGTACACAGCACGTAATTTCAAATATCTTCCTTTTGGTTTTATCAGCTCTGGGACCCTATCTGATTGTTGCTAATGGCAAACGTGTCATTTGAAAATTACTTTTACTTTCTTAAAGGCAGGTACAGAGCATAATTATCGGACTATCTTAGTACATAGCTAAAGTTAAATTGTATTCAGATAAGAGCATGCCAAGCTGTGCCTGCCATTGCTTGCAGAATTTCAGGAGAATTGTCATGCAGAAGCCCAGGAGCCATAGATTGAACACGGGATGCTTGCATCCTCTTAGCACAGATAAGTTTTAGTTAAATGGAAAGATTCATAAAAGACAGCATGAGTGCACTAGGCACTTTCCTACAGACTTACTGGAATTTAGCTGCGCTATTACAGGTGACCGGCAAATAAAAGAAACTGTAGGCTGAGGTAAGCTGTGCACAGCAGACCCATGTACACTGAATTTTAGTTTCAGTTGTACTGTGCAAATCCATCATTATTGTTTGGAAGAGGAAATTCACCTTATGAGTAAGTGTGGTTCCTTAGGGGACCAAAGAAACACTTGCTAAAACAATTATCAAGTCAGAAGCTGGGGTGTGCAGGAAGAGAGAGAAGGAGGAAAACCACCGCATTTTGTTTAGAAGTGGCGTTATATTCTACCTTATTTAACAGATCATCCAATCGAGAGAAAGTGTTCTGATCTACAAGTTCTGTTTGCTTCTGCAAACTGTTTACATACCCATCTGTCTGTAGTGGCTCCAGGGTACTGTTCTGTTCTTTCAAGATAAATACACCACCAAAATACACGTAAAGTGGCACAGAAGGAAGTCTTCATGTAAAACATACACAAAAATTCCTCAGTTGGCCTATTATGATTTTGCTTTGAATATAAAATATTTAATCAACTAAGACATCAAAAAATCTTGAGTATCAGTCACATACAAATGGAAATCCTAATTTAAGTAAAACTGAACTGCAGAGAGATTGTATAGAAACAGCTGATATACTGTACGCATAACAGGATAACATGTCAAGCGGGACCATGCAAGTTGAGTCCATCCATACAAGCCCTTTGCATATATCATTTGTTGGCTCTTGTAACACTGAGGGACTGCAGGCCTAGGTTATGAATACTTTTGACGAAAATGAATAAGTTTAGAGACTCTATCAAGCAAAAGCACTGTAGGTGTCATGAGATGACATTTTCCCTTTTGGAAAAAAAGCTCTTTAAGATAGATGTTTCAGAATTGCTAGAGAAGGAGAAGCATTCCAGGTGCGAGAAAACCTGTACTTCTTAGACAAAATAAGAAATAATTTGCTTGGGCTCATGCCCAAGCAAATCTAGATGATACTGAAGCAATATAAATCGCATCATTGGAGTTAAAGTGTAAACTACAGGTGAATTAATCACACTCCACTATGAATGTCCTAAGTGAGGAGAAGACTTGCACAGAGTACACACAAGTAACTTGAGTCAGTATAACCCATGTTCCAGGATGATACCAAACTACAATTTGGACTAAGGAAGAAAAAGCACCAAACCCATGTCAAAAAGTACCAAAGAGACTCTTGGTTCACCATCAAGAGAGCATAGTCAGGAGGCTGTTTAGTCATCTTCATTCTGGAGCAGTGAGCTTGCATGGCCCCACTACCTGGTGCGAGCATGTCTAGATGACTTGCCATTAAGCACAAGTAGGATGTGAGGGAAAGGCACAGGCTGTTAGCTCACTCTCTGAAGATTTACAGCAAACAGGGTCATTATTTTTTAATTAAGTTTGAAAATATATGCACATTATCCTATCAAAATCGGTTACATAAGTCAGAACTTCACTGTGGTTATGGCTGGAAGCTCCAATCTTAACCAGTCAAACGCTATGAAACACTACCAGCAGCAGACAGAAAAAATAATGGGAATTTTATTTAACCGAAGTATCATAGAATAAAGTTTAATTTAAGCAAGAATAAATATTTTTAGATCTCTTCAGCAATGTTTTTAGAGGCAAAATCCTGAACATGAGTCAGCAGTGTGCCCAGGGGGCACAGAAGGCCAATGGCATCTTGGCTTGTATCAGGAATAGTGTGGCCAGCAGGTCTAGGGGTGTAATTCTGCCCCTGTACTCGGCACTGGTGAGGCCTCACCTTGAGTACTGTGTGCAGTTCTGGGCCCCTCACATCCAGAAGGATATTGAGGTGCTGGAGCAGGTCCAGAGGAGAGCGACAAGGCTGGTGAAGGGACTCAAGGGAAAGTCTTACGAGGAGAGGCTGAGGGAGCTGAGGTTGTTCAGCTTGGACAAGAGGAAACTCGAGGGGGGACCTCATCACTCTCTACAACTACCTGAAGGGAAATTGTAGTCAGGTGGGGTTGGGCTCTTCTCCCAGACAACTGGCGACAGGATGAGAGGGCATGGCCTGAAGTTGCGCCAGGGGAAGTTTAGGTTGGATCTTAGGAAGCACTTCCTCACAGAAAGCGTGATCAGACACTGGAATGGACTGCCCAGGGAGGTGGCGGAGTCGCCATCCCTGGAGGAGTTTAACAAAAGATTGGATGTGGCGCTTAGTGACATGGTCTAGCTGATGTCATGGTGTTGGGTCATAGACTGGACTTGATGATCTTCGAGGTCTGTTCCAGCCTCAGAAATTCTGTAAGTCTGTGTGTTTGCTCAGTGTCTTTTGCAAGTTCATCAATAGCTTAATTCATTCCTAATTAAGGAAAGAAAAACAAAATTCTACCAAAAGATGGTGAAGTCTAATGCAACACTTGTACTATTTTCCTGACCTTCAGTGAGGTGCAATTTTTAATTGCACAACTCCTGTCTTATGAGAGATTAAAAGTATAATCAGAGGAATGTGTAGGTTTAATTATGTTAATATGAAACAATATTGTCTTGCAGTCCTCTTGGCATCACAATGTTTCCATTAGCAGTGGCTGATTTTAGCTTCTAACAGTGACTATAGCCGTATCAATTCATGATGCTGACCTCTATTTTTCTGAATGAATTAAGAGGAAGAGAAAAACGTGGCTTCAACTAAGCTTCCATTCCAGCACAGGAAATCCTGTGTGGTTAGATACAGTATGTGTCGTGCTCAGAGATTTCATTCTACTCCCGTTTAAAAGCCAACATGAGCAGCATGTCACAGGAAATTCTTCCCTTATTTTCAGTAGTTCATAGGACAAGGCTTCTTTGGAAACAAGGTCAGCATGAATAGAGCATCACTTCCTTATCACTGCTAAGCAGCTGTGTTGAGGATGCAAGACACAACACTGCACCCTGTCCCTGAATACCTCTTTTCATAAACTTTATGCATATGCAGCTCAAGCAGTTAGAAGTTCCTTTGCACTTCTTTATTTTGAGATTTTATATCATACACTTTCCAAAAATATTTCATTAGAAGTATACTGAGTAACTTTAAGGTTAAACTCCACCTGGAGAGAAAACAAAAATAAAAATAAAAAGTAAAAGTCAAACTTTCAGCTACTTTCAAACAGACAGCACCACACAGCAAGGTAGAGAAAGAAATTAGTTCTCTCGAGTCAAGGTGACAAAAGATGAACTTAGAGCACAGAGGTTTGGCAACCTTTTTGGGAAGGCTGGGGCCCAATTCCAGCTTCCGCTGCAACATACCACTTTCAAAGTGTTCCAGTATTACTGGAAGTCTCTTCGCTGCTCCTCAGTTTTATGTAAAGCTTCAGGTGTAATTAGTCTTTAACTTAATAAGCAATTTATGAAGGAATTATGTACTTAAAGAATGAAAGCAAATTCCAGTTCTTCGTGATATATACCATTCATAAATCACATAAACAGTTTTCCCCATGCTTTGTACTGGAATGCAAAGTAACCAAATGACAGCAGCAACCCAACCCTGCAAGACTATTGTCAAGTACACTGATAAATAAGGTGATGCTAATTTTTCCCCAGGAAAATGCCTTGAAAGGTTTGCATTGATAGTAACAGCAGTACCTGAAATACTTGCATTTAATTTCTGTGTATTTTAGAAAGGATGTCAAGAGATGGAAACAAAGTATCTTTACAAGTAACAGCAGTTTATCCTGCAGAACTAGCCAACTGGTAACCAATACCAAACACTCCAAAGACACAGGAAGATCTTTAAAAGTAAGATACTTAACCCCCTCAATGCCAGCCAGACACAGAGTGAGTAAGGTCCAGTCCAGACACCACAGAAAGACAAACACATCAGTTCAGTGCTGTTGGCACATGAGATGGAGAGGCAGCACACCTGCTCTCATGATGCAGACTGATACTAGGTGAAAGAGCTCAGAGGTGTGACTCTGACGGCATTCCTCAGGCAAAAGGGTAGCAACAGCCACCTGTGGGACACAGGATGCAAAAGGGGTGAACACAACAGAAAGGAATCATCACAGAGCAGTGAAAACCGGTGTTAAAAAAGAAACTGTAGGCTGAGGCATAAAGCAATATGCAGCACCCTGGCTGCACTGCAATTCCATTTGAGGTAGGCAACTCAGTAAGTATTTTCCAGAAGTCCATACACAGCAAATATATGCCTGTAATCAAGAGGTTTGTCTTCTCAGTTTTCTGGCTGCAGACCTCCTCCAAAGTAGTTCATGAACTCCTGTGTCTGCACACTGGAAGTTCTCATGTAACAACAGCCCTAAGCTGATGAATTCTAGGATGTTGTATCCTTCTGCAGGCTGGAATGCTAAAACATCCCTTGGGCTCCTAAACAGTATGAAAATGGTCTGGGTGAACACAATTACCCGGGGTACAATCTCTCCCTTTTCTTCTGAAGAAAAGCCATAGCACGTGATAGGTCATTGGAAATTGGTCTCCTGAAGGAAATGATGACAGTAATAATCAGCATACAGAACACTTGCCAGACACTTTAATTCTGTCACAGAACATGATACCTTTCTAAAGGTGATAGAAGTGCTTTCAGCTATATCAGCAGGCATTGTAGAAAAATCCTATACTGTTCTGGGGTGTGTGAAGATCCAGAAGTCATTTTACAATCTACAAAAAAGTTACAGTGGAGTCTGCTGTGTATGGAATTGCAAACTTGATTTTACAAATATCTTCTGCAACAAGTTGCATAGGATAAGAAAGTAACATTTTAAAAGACTAGAATATTGTAAGGAAGTGCATACAGAGTCACTTTGGGCATTTAAGTAGGCAATTGGTAGAATACTTCCTACGACACTGGGACAATGTAAATGAGATTCATTTTGCAGTGTGAACAGCAATACATTGGCTTTGCCCTAAAGAGCAGAGAGCTAACTCCTCATAAAGGAGAATGCTTCTCTTCAGGCATCCAAAGCTTAAGCATTCCCATTTTTTTCAGGATGCTGCTGGTCCCTTAAACCTCAGTATAATTTATGCAGCCAGCACATTCTAGTTAATACTTTAACTCATGTGGGATAAATAATAGGATAGATTTTTACTTTAATTTTAATGTAAGGCTAAAAAGAAAAAAAAACAAAAAGACATTGTCACCTCCAACGCCTTACATCTCTTAACAGTGTTTTTGACTTGCTGTTCTGACTTAACAGTCATATCTGAAACCAGACAAAGAATGTATGTCTAAAAGTACCAGGAACTACTCGCTCAGCAGAGCATACTGTACTCCAAAATTTTTCTTTTAGATTTATTTGTCCTTAGAAATTTGCTTTCATGTGCAAAGCCATAAAACAACACTTTAAAACGAAACTCATCAAGTACTTGTTGTGTTGGTACAGCTTGTGTATGTGTCAATAAGGTCCTCTGACTCCAGTGCATTTGGCAGCGCAAGACCTTGATTTCTTTCTGGATGTAAAGTCAAACTGGAGTTGAAAAGGTGGGTTAAAGTGGTATTGCTGTTCTGACAGCAACTATGGAAAATCTGAAGCTGTTCTTTTTCAGTATTACTCAAACTAGTAATTAAACCTGACCAGATCACTGACAGATTGTAGGTAGTAGGGTTCCAGAACAAAGAACCGACAGAGTCAGAAGAGTCCTTCCACAAAGCACGTTGGTGCAGGAGATGCCACGACTGCCTAGTACAGGGGCTGCTAAAGCAGCTATGACTGTTCCCAGTGCTTGGCCAGGCCAATTCCACCTTGAAGTGGAGGGCCCAGGCTCTGGCTCACATCACCTGAGTGTCACCCCCAGCACTCCCTGCTCCCAGACATCAGAGTCCTGCAGTCCCTGGCCTGCAGAGGTTGACTGTTTTTGCACAAGGGTTTAATTTAATTTAACTTGGCTCAAGTACGCTCATTGCTTAGTTAACCAGCACCTGTTACATTGGAAACAATAGAGAAATGCTTCTGCCTGTAACATATACAGCAGAAACTACGCTGACATCATGATAAATGCAGGCTAGCTATGAGAAAGGAAACTGCCAGCCTAGAAACCACCCCCAAAACAGGACACGACTTCCAGGAAGTTACTATTGACAAATTCTGATAATTTACATCATGCTTGTTTAGGGATTATTTCCACATAGTATACTGTAAGGCAGAAATGGGAAAATAAGACTAGAGCTGAGCCCAAGGAAGGCAGCAGAAAGAAAGATGATAGAAGCAAGGGGGCCTTGACTGAAGTCATTAAGAAGAACTAGTTGCATAAGTGACTCAGCTTTAGGTCAGTGTCGAATTCCTTTCAGTTCTTTCAGAATCATGAAAATCATCAATATTCATCTCTTTCCTGGTAAGAAGTCTCATTCTTTAGATTCCCTTGTTAACAGAACAATACAGGCAGAAGAAAGTTGGAAGTTTCTTTCTGGAACAGTCAGATCCATCCCTCTGCAAAGGATTCTCATCTTATGGGAAAAATACTCCTCTGCTTCAGTTCCATCCTTGACACAGAAGTAATTCTAGTGACTGCAAGCCCAAGTACATCACCGGGTTCATTACCTCTCACATGTAGAAATATATTCTTCTGTAACTCATACCCGTCTGGCTAAGGGGTATCATGTAGCAACAGACTCCCAGGATGGAGGAAGGGACAAAACAAACAAATAAACACTTATGTACTCAGAGAACGAGGAAATTCCTGGGGCAACAGGCCACTCAGAAATTTCAGAGGGCCTCGGGAGTCTGAAAAATTTCACTATGGGACAGGAAACTAATCAATGGGCAACTTCAGTGGGATAAGGGTGGAAAAAAAACCCCTCCAAACAAACTCTATACCCTAATATTAGAGTACAAATTCTAAACGTGATGGGGTGAATCATTCAGCTGGTCTCCATAGAGGCTTGATATTTCCCATCCAGGAACAAGCATTCATTTCATCATTGTTGTCACTTGAATTTTAAGTGTTCCCTTACCAGCGGTAAACTGATCTGTCAGAGGCCACAAAGGATCCCATACAACAGAAATCAGCTTTATTGCTTTTTATTGTTCTTTCAGGCAAGAACTACTTTAATTTCATCAGAACCTTTTTGAGGCTGCTAACAAACAGGCAGGTCGTTTGTGCAGTCTTTCACCCCATTGTACTAGAAAAGGGGGAAAATGGTAGTTAACACTTGGAAAAAAACAGTTCTGTTTAAAACTAAAACAGAATAAAACTAAAAGCACGAAGAATTGGAAGATTTACTTACTAGGTCTAACATCTTACATTTTTATACTGTAAAGAACAAATTATTTGGTACTCAGTTAAGCAAGTTACATAACTTGAGAGGACAACCGACGAAGCTCCTTCAGTCTCTGTAAGGACACTTTAACATTTGAAGGATTAAACACAGAAATGCAGCAATTAATGTCCCTGATGTTTTTAACAGTGTACAGCCAACAAGATTTTCCTCTAATGGAATTACAAAACAGAAGCATGCCTTGTTTAGCACACTAACAAGCCTGCATTTACTGCTGTCAGCATTAGACCTTCCAATACAGCTATCATCCATATAATCAATGAAAATAGTTTGTAAAATGCCACTCTGATATTAGTCAGGCAGAGTTATTCACCCAAGGAAAGATCTCTAAGTTTAGGAATAAGAGTAGCATTTTTCAGCATGGAAACTGGTTTGTCAACAGCCATTCTTCTCCTGCACAAAACCACCGATGATGCCAGCTCAGAACAACAGTAGCCTCATTTATTGGCGGGAAAAAAGGCATCCCTTTGTACCATTGGTTTTTTGCCCTTTCAATAGCCGCTCCGGTGGTAGACTGGTGTGGACAATCACAGTGACCATCTGTGACGAGCCAGTTCGATAGCTGCAAGACTAACTTGGGTTCGACATCGCCACATGTTGCCCTGCTGAGTCTTTGAAAAACTTAATGAAAATGGATACATTCGAAGCTGAATAAAAAGAGGTCTCACCAGGCCTGACCCTAAACCTAAACAATGAACCGTAACGCCAGCACCATTGTAGCAATACGACAGATGTAGGTCGTGCTAGCTTTCATCTGTAGCTGTGACTGATAGCTTCCAATTTGCTGACAAGATGTATAAAGTTTCCATTTTCATTTGTTTTGTAGGAATGAATTTTGAGGGTTCAATTAAGACGGAAAATGCACTTTTTTTTCCATTTTTTTGGGTTGTTGACAGAGAAAATTCTTGCAAAGACTACAGTCAGTATGTATCACTGACCTAGGGGCATTCTTGTCCTAAATCCACCCTGCAGAACTTATTCTAAAATTATTCAGCACAAGACTGGTTTAAAAAGTTTACAGAGGAATATAATAGCTTAACCAAAGAGGTTCATTCACAAAACCTTTATTATCAGTCCAGACATTAACAGCTATATACTAGTATTTTCCTGATTGCTTTAATTATGTAATCCAAGTTGTATTAAATTTAGTTAATTAGCTTCATATATCCATCATCATAAGCCCATGTTTGCTGCTGGTACATCCTCACCACGTTCTGTCCTATTTGGATCAAGGTGAGGAATTGATCTGAGACTGGAGTTCAGGAAAAACAAAGAAATTCTCCCAATCTACAGAGACAATTTGGAGGGCAGTCACAGGGGTTTTACAAGCAACACATTATTCTCCATTCTTCCTGGACAGAGCAGTTTTAGGAACCCAACAGCAGCAGAGTCAGCTCGTGTTAGAGCTGCCCTGGTATGACAAAACGTCTCCAGAAGAGCAACACAGAAAACCATCAAGACACAACAGCGATTGATTCCTAAGTTCACCTGAATTTGCAGGCCATCCCCACTCTCTGTACCCCCTTGTGTATCAGGGGAAGAGCTGACAGAGCTGAAATTGGTAGATACAGAAGGACATAAGGAAAGCCTACTAGGTCTTCATCTTTCTCCAGCAGGTCAACTAAATAGTGCTATTTTGCACAGAAACACCTTCCAGGCTGAAGGCAAACTTCAATACAGCTGTTACAAGACTCAGGCAATCTTTAACTGGTTGGGGTCACAGAAACATATTTGCACTTCATTTACAAAGAAAATGCTTCTCAAAACCAAAAAAACCCCCACACTTTGAGAAAAAACTACATTTTTTTTTTTCCATTGCTTGTTCAGAAGGGGGCAGAGGAAGTAGAAATCTGCATGAGATAGCTAGGAATGTTTTAGTAACTAAAGTAAAAGAATATACCAAGTCATTTTACAGTAGAGTCCTTGAATGTGTTCAAGTAATGTATTTTGACTTCATTAAGCACATAACAACACCATCAAGTAATAAGAGTTTCTATATCCCAATCCCAGACAAGCTGGTGGTGAAAGGATCCCTGTCCAACCTGGTGAGGAGAGCTTTTTGAACTGGAACAACAGGAGAGGAAGACAACAACTACAGTCCAGTGAAGAAGTAGTAGACCAGGATGAGAAGCAAAGGGGTGAGCATAATGTGGACAAGAGAGACCTCAATCTACAAAACAGTGTGGAAGGGGGACCACCTTGAGCAAATGCACAGAAATAAGGAAGTACCTACAGGAATGGTATCATGGGGGAAGCTCACACTAGGTCTGTGAAATCAGCAAGACTGGGATACCTCTCTAATGTGTCTGTACACTAACATTTGCAGTGTGGACAACAAACAGGAGGAATTAGAGGTTCAACTGCAGTTGCAGGGCTACAATCTCATCAGGATCACAGGGATGAAGCAGGACAGCTCACACAAACTGGAGTACTAGAATGAACAGATACAGGTTTTTTGAGGAAGAACAATTCAAGACAGGGATGAGACAGAGTTGCATTTTATGTGAGAAAGCAGTGGGAAGTCATGGAGGTCTGCACTGGGATGGACAATGTGCCAGATGGGACCTTATGTATTAGTGTCCAGACCAACATGGGGAGGGTGTCCGCTACAGACTACCCAGTCAGGAAGGTGGTCATATGAGGCCTTCTTCAGGTCTCTGGAAGAAGCCTCATGATTGCTGGCTGTAGCCTCCATAGTTTAACCATCCTGGTAACTGCTGGCAGCATAGCATGACATAAGCAATCCAGGAGGTCTCTGGAGTACTCTGATAGCTTCCTGACATGGGTGATCAAGAAGTCAATGAGGGGAGATGCTCTGTTGGACATCATATTCACAAATAAGAAAGAACTGGCCAGGAACATGAATACTGGAGCAGTCATGTGTGCAATGACCATGAGACAGTGGAGTTCAGGACCATATGAGGAAGGAACAAGACAAATATCAGGATCACAGCCCTGGACCTCATGAGAGCAGATTTTGGCCTGTTCAGGGACCTGCTAGCAGCCCATGGGATACTGTCCTGGAAAGAAGTGGTTGAGCTGTTAATCTCAAAAGCCTGTGATCAGCAGGAAGTCCAGCTGGAGGCCAGTCATTAGTGGTGTACCCCAGGGCTGATGCTGGGGCCAGTACTGTTTAACATATTCATTAATGACCTGGATGATTGGTCCCAGTGCATCCTCAGCAAATCTACAGTTAATACAAAACTAGGAGGAGCAGTTGATACACGATACGGTTGTGCTGCCATTCAAAGGGACTTCGACAGTCTGAAGGAATGGACAGACAGGAACCTCATGAAGGTTACCAAAAGAAAATGCAATGTCCTGAACCTGTGGAGGAATAACCTCAGGCACCAGTACACAGTACTAGTTCAGAAGCAGCTTTGCACAAGAAAGTCTTGAGGAACACCAAGTTGAACATGAGTCAACCATGTGCCCCTCTGGCAAAGGTGGCAAACAGCCTCCTGGATTGCATTAGGAAGGCATTGCTAGCCACAAAAGGGAGATGATTTTTCATCTCTACTCAGCATTGGTGAGATCGCAGCTGAAGTGTTGTGTTCAGTTCTAGGCTCTGCAGTATAATGGGCATACTAGATTGAGTTCAGCAAAGGGCCACAAGAATGATTAAAGCACTGGAGCATCTGATGTGCTAGGACAAGCTGAGAATGTGATTGTTCACAACCTGAAGAAAAGAAGGCTCAAGGAAGGTCTTAACAATGTGTAAATATAACTGATAGGGGACAGAGGAGAAGAGAGACGATGGGGCCAGAATTTTCTCAGTAAAGCCCAGGGAAAGGACATGAGGCAATGGGCACTAACTGACATTTAGGGAAAAAAAACAACAACAAAAAAAAAAACAACAAAAAAAAAAGACCTTTTGAATTTCCACTCTCAAGTTACTAGTATCTCCTCTACGCTAGGTTACTGTACTGATCCTTGTGACAAACAAGAACCAGTCATGGTCAAGTCAAGCAGCAGGAAGAGCAATTTAGTAGCACAATCTATAAATGCAACACAATGTCCCTGCCTCTCCTTCCTGGTAAAGTACCCCACATGACAGCTGAGGTCCTCCAAAGGGGAGGAGGCCAACAGCTTTATTCTGTGAAGTAATTACTCATATGGGATGCAGCAAAGGAGATGCAAGACATTTAAAACTCCTGCCTTGACCCACAAGTTTCAAATTTACTGTTACTATGAAGTATCCTTTGCACCTCCACAAGTAAGCTGCACTGTGCTGTGTATTTAAAACAGAGTTTACTGTTCACTCAATAAAACTGGAATGTTATATTTCTAGATCAGTCCACAAAATAAAATTTTGACCAATGAAGATCATGCCTGTTATTTAACACAAAGGAAAATGCCTTTCCTCTCCAAAAGCCTGACCGAAAGTCCACTGAAGTCTATAGTAGCTTTCTTCTGAATGAGATTTGATTAGGTCCTTTAAAGAGACATTACTGGGGGTTGGACTTGAAGATCTCCAAGGTCCCTTCCAACCCCTAATACCCTGTGATACCTGTGATTATGGATTATGCTCTGGAAAGCACCTTCCTGATAGGAAAGAGTAGAAGGATGTAAAATGCACAGAGATAAGTCCTTAGGGAAATGGACTATCTCTTCTATCCAAACGAGGAGTAGAAATGATCATTCCCCAGACAACGTTGGATTTGGTGTTTAAACTGCAGAGGATAGGCACGGGACAGATGGCCAAAGCTTCAGCACAACCATCTTTTTAAGGTGTGCCTTTAAAAAACTCATTTAAGACAGAAGACTAGTCCATTGTCTCATTGCACATAGTAAGTCAGTAAACATTAGATAAACCAGTGCAAAAGAAAACCATCTTCAGATTTGCTAGGCTTCCTCCTACTATTGTCTGTTGGGAAGAGGAGACTATAGTTTTTATTTTTGCCAAAGGTAATTGCAGAGATAAATTCAGAAACCCTTGAAGCTACTACATATTATTCCTTAAAGGTCCTGGTTTTATAATTTATTGCACACTGGTAATTTGCTGAGACTGTGCAGAAGGTTACTGACTTCAAGACCTTGGCAACACAGAAATGTACACCCCAGAGCAGACCCACAAAGATTTATCATCATTCTTTATGTTTAAAGGAAATACTGCATTGTATTTAGATCATACAAACCAAGTATGAAGATGAGTATGGGAAGAATGTAATTACAAGGCATGCACAGTCATAAAACCAAAATATGAAAACAGTATAAACATTGCTATTATTTTTACACTGAAATAAAGGTATTTCCTGTATGAAAAATTAAAGCAAGCAAGAAAACCCAAAACCAAACCACTGAATAAGTTGAAAAATCTTTCCTTAAAATATCTTGACTCTGATACTCAGGGATGTGGAGAAGGGGAATCTTATTTTCAGAGCTTCCCGAGTAAAAATTACTGGTTTATTGTAAAGTCAGCACTTAACTTTTTAAGCAGATGTGCTTCTTCCAAACTTCCTCTATTGTTTTATTTATTTATCTAATTTAATGCAAGTTTCTCTTACACAAAGCAAAAAAGAATGCAACTCAAACTCCTGTCCTAATTAAAGGTTTCTTTGTTCTATTATGAACCTTACTTGACTGCTCAATACTATTGCCCAGAAGAACAATACATATTTAAATCTCTAATCCCCACAAGGAAAGAGTCTCTGTAGTAACTGTAACAAACGGCCTTGGGTACAAAATACTATTAAAGAATATGTAACTTTCTTCCTGAATCTAACACTCCACACCCTATATCCACTTATCTTTATGTTTCAAGCATTTTGTACACTAACAGTCATGTGCAGTTGCCTCCTGTACCAGCTCATGAGGTCTGAACTGTGCAGAGGGTGGAAATAGAGACCATAAGAGATAGGGCTGCTCAGAATTAGGTATAGTGTTAGAACACACCACACGATTTGCACTACCACCCATGAGACTTCTGCAAACAAAAGGGACCTCCGCGAACAGCTGCATTTCTCAGAAACTCAGTAATCGGTGGCAGGACACGTAGGCCAGCAGCTTTCAGACAGGGTACGGATTTTGCACCAAAAGACAAAAGTGACAAACACAACTCACTCAAAACAAAGGCAAAACTTGCTTTTTCAGCTCAGCTTTTCATATCCCACCTGCAGACATGAGCTTGTAGCTAACTGAACTATTTATCCTTCAGAATGATGAAAAAGCACGATACCAACATAACTTGTAAATTCCCTAAGTGAGAGCCACTGAACGCAACAGTATCAGGCCTCTGAACATTGTCATCTTATAAAATTGCAGATGTCTACAGAAATGGTGGTGTTCAGTTCTGTTTGGGGGCATAACAGAATCTAAGAGGCTCCCAAGGGAGATCCCTTACAGCTCCTCTTTCATCTCTCAACCAGGCACATTACCTTCCCACACATTCCAAGTATGATCACGATACGGATAAACGTGCATTTAGTAATGGGGCAGCATCTGCAACCAGTCCCCAGCCATATAATGTGGTGCACACATACCCTAATTATGTCACATGCATTTTAGGTCACAAGACAACAATACATCTAGTCACAACAGGAGGGTGTGTAGGGTCATCAGGAAGCGTAGCAGAAAACAAGATCTTGGTCACACATTAAAAAAAAAAAAACAAACCCAAACAAACCATAAAAAGTTGTCCACAGCTTCCCCAAAAATCCTACCTGGAACTGCACTCTGGATGGAGGTGATTCTGATAAACTGGATGTCGTCTACAGTCCACAAGCTGTCTATGTTTGGTTAAGGCAACAGAGTACCATCATTATGGATTCAGGGACTTAGATTAAAAGTCAAAAAAAAAAAATCAAATTACAATCACCACTTTCTAGTAAGTGCTCTGTATTTTATATACATACAGACACACATGATGTTCAGCAACACTGTCCTGTCACCAAAGCACTTCTTTTCTATGACAATGCTTAGGGAAAGAACATGCCACATCTGAAAAGCAATTCAGCAAACTTTTTTGAAATATGAACTCAGAGCTTCTTGATACTAACACAACTTTCACAAGGCAAAAATCACTCTCTTCATTCAATCTTCTATGGAACCTTCATTCCACCAATATTGCAATTTTACAGCTAAGCATATTAATAGGTCATAAATATTCAGATTATGTAATAAGAGTGAAAGCAAATGATAAAATGCTGTTAACATTCATTTACAGCAGCTGGGAAGCCCCTGCCAAATGTTGCTTTACATAACAAGTCATGACACTCTCACTGCATTAAGCTTTCTGATCACTCTTCCTTTATCTGCTATGATTCTGCACACAATATGAGACAGCACAGGCTAACCAATGGATTTAGAAGCCCTTTCAAGCACACCAACATTTCAAAGGTTTAAAAGATTAAAATATCAAAAAGAGCCTTGTGCTTACTATGTTTGTGCTTTTGCATTTTATGGTGCAGACATGGAAGTGACATTCACATCATTTATCTGCATTAGGGCCACAATTCAGTGCTCCCAATAAATTTTAAAAGCGAAGTTATTTTATTGTGCCATACTTGAGTTAAGCTATATGCAAAAAGGGAAAACACTCAGTAAATTGAAAACATCTCTACTACAGCATTCACAAGGCATCTGGAGTACTACTGAAACATTCTGTAATGTGTGCATAATCCTGTCCACAACCTACATTAATTTTATCTTGAGGGTTGCATCTCAATCAAGTAACAGTTCTTGCTTTGCCTCAGTATATTCTGCATTACATTGCCTTTGCTTCAGAACAGTCTTTGCTACACTTAAGAAGGCAGGATTCCCAAAGCATCAGTCAGATCCTACAAGCTCTCAGGCAAGCATCACCCAAGGCACGTGGACTGTGGGACTAAGTCAGAATGCTTTACTGTAAAAAAAAATGATGACTCACTGTTTGATTCATTTATTTTGCATATTTCCATGCCAAAATTAAGCCAAATCCTGCAGACATTTATGGAGATTAGTAGCCCTAGGAAGGTTAAGAGCTCTGGTGAGGTCAACAAATTTGTGTGTGTAAAGTAAACAAGGCTGTGCATAGCTGGACACACTCGGCAGCTACTATACTGCTTGTAGAAGCAATACCGGTTCATTCATCCCTCCAGCCCTGCATTCGTTAGCAACTATTCAGAGCACCGAATACATTACAAAGCCTAATGCTTTAACTGACTGCAATTTTACAGCAGTAGGTCTCAAGTGTTCGCTGTAGCCAAGGCTCATTAGAGAGAATTGGCATGTCTACACACAACTGAGGAGTTTCAGCAGCACTTAGAGCTCCAGCTCCACTCCATCCATGTGGGGCACTGCTTCAGCAAGGCCCACCCTCACCGCTTTGGAAACCACAAACTAAAATAAAGAAGACCTGACTACCAGATGTTGCTAAAAACTGTGGCCATCACAGGAAAAACAAAATTCACAGAGGGAAACACCAGTTTCATCAATACTCATTCAGCACTGTGAAGTCTCCATCAAATTACAAGGAACTCGGTACTGCTTTTTTGATTGGAGTAAGGGTACCTTCAGTCACTTCTGGAGACTCTTGTCGGTGCATTCAATCACCTGAAATTAAGAACTCTCTTGCCTTCAAGTTGCTCTTGCTCAAGTTAGAGCAGAGTGTTGTCCCAGACTTGGAGGAGGAGAGGCCAAAAGTGTTCTTTTTCCACTAGATCTATTGCACTAGGTCTATTTGCACAAGAACTACAGAAGAAGTATGTCTTCCCAAAAATCACAAACTTTTGAGATGAGATTCAAAGGGGTAATTCCAAGATTATAAACACACTGTAATAAGAATAATGACCCATATAATCATAATAACAGGGCTGAATCCCCACTGGCATTATACCACGTGCAAGTTGTAATTTAAAAATCTCTCTTTCAGAGCATCTTGCAAATAGTTCTACAAGCAAGGAGGAGGTTTCTCAACTAGAGGTGGTTATAGCTAATCGCATAATCTCACATACTACTGATTATGAACCAAGGAAGAAAAGTAATCACACAGATGTTATCTAAACCAACAACAAGTAGTAGTATTTGGCATTAAATTTGCTTTAAAATATCCTAGCACAAGCAATGCTAAGGAAAAACAAAGCCATGTAATGTAAACAGCATGTGCTCTGCAAATGAGATGTTAGAACCAAGAGAACAAGAGATTACATATAAATACTTAATAGAAACTTCAGTTCCCTAACTAAATCTTCCCATGTATTCTATCTCCTTATTTCCAGTATCTTTAATAAGCTTATAAGCATCTTCTTATCCAGTACAAACTGCTACTGATTCAGGATGCATTAGCTATTCATTGAATACAATTTTTTTTTTAATAAATCAAATCAGTAGCTAGATAAATTACCAGATAACCAAGTGAAGTGCAGAACAGAAATAAGAACAAGTTGCTCTTTCCAACACAAAATATGCAGGTGCACAAATTCAGAAACATACGTAAAGGGTCTTCTTAAATTAGCTTTTTTAATTAAGTTGAAAAGAATTTGAACATTTCCATCATTTCCATTTTCTTGCCTGATTCTGAGCTATCATACTTTGCATACAGCTGTTCAAACAACCTGACTTCACCACATGCAGTACAAGTACAGAATAGTCATGTTAATACAGCCAAGTAAAGCTCAGTATCTACAAGCACCGTGACTTTTTGCAGTACTGTCTCCTGCCCTCCAAAACAGTTCTGCAAAGGAAATAACACGATCACCTGCCACAACTGATAAAGAGTTCTTTAGGTTTCCTTCTTCTTACAGATGTATTAATGCACTATAATCATTCACCTGTAGTCACTAAATCCCGAAGCATTCACTGTTATTTGACTGACAGCTGCAGGCTTGCCTCAATAATATTTACAGAGCCACTTCCCTCCTTTTCTCCTTGCACATCAGTTTAGGTAATTTACCCTCCCTCCTTCCCCCCCAAACTACTCTTCACAGAGGAAGTTTCTGGTGGCTGCAATGAAAGCTGGTTGTGCATCTGCAACTCGGGCAACTGGGAAGCAGAATCACCATGGGACAGAGGATTGAATATGCTGTATGAAAGGAGTGCTGCAGGAAGAGTTATCGAAGCAAATGCTCAGGGAAACAAGTGTTCATTTGTGAGCCTTTCAAATAACTCTGAACAAACATAGGTTTTTTTTGTAGATTGACTGAAAAACCAGAGACAATCTGCCAAAAATTGCCCTAAATGCTGGCAGGGGATTAAGATGAAAAATTAATATAAAGGAAATGGTTGGGTTTTTTCTGTATACTCTTATGTCCACATGAACTGAATAAATAAAGTATCCTCTGAATAGTTCCCCCTCCAGATTAATAAAATAAGTATTCTTACTTTAGAATGGTCACACAAATATCTCAATCCTACAGCCCTCCCCACTTTTCCACTTCTTTAAAGAAAACAAAATGAAAACAACAGAGTAAAGCAGGAACACACACTTGCTGGAATACATAGTGAGACACACATCTCTCAGGTAACGGCTCTAACTACTAGGCAATGGATTCACAATCACTCTGTAAATAATTAAATATTCACTAAGTCTGGGAAAAAGCATGAGAGCTTCAACAAACAAGAAAACAGGGAGACTTGTCCCAGAATACCCTGTCCCCTAGTTCTCAGAGCAATCATTTGCAAAGGGGGAGAACTGTATTCAAGACTCAATTTGAATAAAACAGAGGCAGCAAGGTGTGAAACCAGACTCCTCATGCAAAAGCTCTGATCACTGGGAAGGATGCACTGATCAGATTCCTAATGCTGCAATTTCATACATATTTCCACATGGCTCAGCAAAAGAAGCGAACATTTTTAGATTTTCTCTGCTGTCAACTCAGATGACATCAGCATGGATGGAGCTGGCACTTATCTCTCCTCTCTGCCAGCTGAAGGCAAGGCAGTTTCTGGTATATAAATAAGGGAACTATGTTAGTGAGATGCTGTGTTTCATATTGTAACTCCTGTAAACAGTCTGCAGAATAAACATGTAGGACAGTATATGCAGTTGCATAAACACATCCACAGACACCTCTGAAGTGAGACTGCAGCCAAAGGGAAACTAAACATGGCATCTGAAAGGCAAGCACAGGAGCTAGAGTTCTTTTATGGATTTAATCCCATGGGATATTTTTCACCCTAAGCCTCTTTGAGCCCATATGGAAGAGTGTGAAAACTGCTGTTGTAGCCTGAAAGTCTGTTCTCTCATGCCTGAGCACAGACCTCCCCCATTACAGAGAGGCCATCCTGCAACCACACAGAAGTATACTGACCTGGCTGGTGGGCCACCAAGGCATGCAGTTGGTGTTGCCTTGAACAGTCCCTCTGATGACCCATCCCCTCTCACTAGTAACCCACTACTTTGCTAGTCAGGGTGGTACTGAACAGATGAATTACACTTTGGCTCTTATTTTCATTGATTTTGTCCTTTTGATATGAATAAGAGGTAGCTTTTTTTTTTTTTTTTTTCACAGAATTATCAAACTTATTATCGGGGATTGTCCAGAAAGTTTTCCTAGAGATGTTGTAAAAGACAGACAAAAGCTGCCGAGTAAATTTTACACGCCTTAGCTACTTGGTCTTTGGTAGTCATCCTTGCTCTTTCGCCAGCTGATCAGTACTGCATGCCTCCTTGCAGCAACATGCACATACTTCACCACATTTTCTGTAGACAGAAAAGCAGGTTCATAAGAAGAAGGTGCTCTAGTTTTCTGTATAGCAGGTACAGTCAGTCAAAGCCACACATAATTCAGTATTCACTTCCCCATGTTCTATGTTATCGGGTAGCAGCAGTGATGGAGCACTGCTCAAATGCAGAGTATTTTTCTTGTCCACAGTTTTGCCATTAACATTTTCATATTTTTCTCTATTTAAAGTACCAGAGACATCTCCACAAGACCAGATATCCTGCCTCCCTAAGGTGCCTTTATTCAGAATGGTTATGATGATAATGCATTAAAACCTTGTCAGAAGACACCTGAAACAAGAAGTCTCAAAGAAGGGTTGGAGGTAAAGCAAGAACCCCCCTCACTTTTATACTACATAACCTGTGAGGCCCAACAGAAACCTGAAAAAGTAACACTTTCTTCCATATTCCCAATTTATAAGTTCTGGCTTAAACAAGTTTATTGACAGAGAGCTGTCTGTCTAGACTCCAGTGAAGGTCAGTAACTCCAGTCAGGTACAAGGAACGTGACCCTTTGAGACACTCCTGGCTGCTTGTTTCTCAATAAGGCCATACAATCAATTTTGTGAGAGGTAGTTTATTCCACCATCCCACAGGTAAAGTTAAAGACAACACTGGGAGCATTACTTGGGAAGCACAGGATTTCACCTATAACTACAATATCATGGCATCAGAAGTGGCTGGCAATTAAAGGATTACAATACAGTAGATGATAATCCGATGAGCTCAGCTTCAGATGCACAGACTATTTGTAGCAAGCTGCTGGAGAAGAAGTGATGCTGGGGGTGCATGACAGCACTCACTGTCCTCCACAGCACCCTGGAAGGAGAGAAGCCACTAGTAGATGGGGACCTGCTACCTGCACTGAGCTCCTTAACCTCTTCTGCACATGGGACCTTCTCCCACTCAGCCTTGCATTGAAGTCACAGCCATGTGCAATCTGAGAAGCTTAACACTTTTGTCCTATCTTGTCATGACATTAAGAATCTAACTAATTTTATGCCACGTTACTTGAAAATTAGGAAGGCATAGCTACATGAAGGCAGCCTTAAAAAAAAAAGGCACATAATGCACACAACTATTACACTGGACTTAATCTCGAGTAGTACTGTGTTGTGTAGCAAAGATGGCATAGTGTCAAGTGCTTGAATCAAGCTGTTAAACATACCAGTTACCTCCTTGCAATACAAAAGAGACAAGCTAGCTTTCTATTACACAGCTGATTCTTCATGAGCTGGTAATATTTATGCCAAGAATGCAGAGGCACCAATTTGCCACATACACAAGGCACGTATGAACAAGGGTTTATATACTTTCATTTCTACTAATCATCAAATTAGTGATTTGAAAGAGGAAGAACATCCTGTGCCATCTAAACACTTTAACAACATTGGAGTGTTAAGTATCCTCTAATAAGGGTGAGAACTTTTTTTCTTTTTAGTATACCTTTTGAATGTCTGCATGAATACTCTCAAACGAATGCCTATCAACTTAGTGTGCTTTGGTGGAGAGGTTTGTACTGTAGCGGATCCAGCAAGCAAGGAGAACACTGACTAGAGGTGCTAGACAGCTGATGCAGTGCCCTGAACTACCAGGAATATAAAACTTGAAGGAAAGGGACTGTGTGGATCAAGTCCAGCCTGCTGTTACCACAGGCAATTCTATCTCATAACTTTTCCTTAAAGGTTATTTACTAGACAGTTGGCATCTTAAAAACAAAACTAAACGAAAGTTGATGATAAAAGACTTTGAGGGTTTTTAACAGAAAAAGCAGAATAAAAGTTCTTGTCCTATGATATATATAAAAATAATTAAGTGACTTACAATCTTTTCAATTTCTCTATTACTTTCTAAAACAGTAACTTCATAGTTAAGTTAGGAAATTTTGGTTCAGAGGCCTGCACATCTTGACAATAAATGAAGACATTTTATCTTGCCTCTGAGCTAACACTTAAGATTGTTTATCCTATCATCTCTTAAGAATCAGAGGGGAAAAGCAAAGAACAGCAGAGCTTGAAAGAAGACAGGCTGTTGAAAGAACAGAGTCATACAAGAGCTATCACTGAATCGTATTAGGATTCTGCCGTACTCTGTAAACATGAGCAGGTTTCTCTGATGGCTACTCTGGAGACATCTAGAACAGTAGAGGCTGGTTTCTTTTACCACATGAAGGAATGTACACTGGAAAGTGAGAGGAGATCTGCACATCTCCTTATTTAGTTTAACACACAGATAGAGCAAATCCAAAAGCATGTACTGCTCCACTTCTGATAATTTGCAAGAAACAAGTCGAAGCATCTTGAAGACATCACCAAAAAACTGTTAGCAGATCCTACACTTGGAGTAATTCAGATGAGTAAGCAGTAAGTCACTTAAGGAGTCTGGACAGTCCATTCAGATGAATCTGAAGTAGTCAGTTACGTTTCCCACAGCAGCTAATTATGTGAAGGGTTACCATTATCACTTCCTGGAAGTCATCATCTGTTAAGTCAGATGCATTTGCTTTTTATTCCCAACATAGTTAACAAGAACTACTACACCAGAAGTGTTCTAATTATATTTTTTGTAACTTCTATTTCACAATAAAGAAGTAATTTTATGCCTAGCATATTTTGAGAATGTTTTGGTTAATAGGCTAATACAGCTCCTTCGCCTGCTTGTCAGCACTTCTGCATCTGTAATGGGAAGCCTCAGGAGGCTGCAACTGAAACTCAAACAGGTTTTATCGGTCAATAGTAGATAACATGACAAAGTTAACAGGGGTATTCTGACAAATCAGTGATCACACCTGCAATCAAGTTCTACTGAAACTTTTTGTAGAAAAACAATAGACAAAGAAAAGCTTTTTCCCCTTTTCAACACTTTGTAATTAAAAGCAAACCCCCAGATGCTACGATTAAGATACACGCAGATTAAGTATGCACACACCTTCAGAGGGACTTCATTAAAATCAAACTGCACTGTCCTGCACATGATAGAATTAGAAGTTAATGACACAGGTCATCCTTAACTTATTTGACAGATATGATTATTACAGAATCAAATCATAGAGCATATGCTTTCTCCATACAAGTTTTTGAGAGCATTTAGTGGGCTTGCTGGTGATTTACTGGGTTTCCCAGACATTTTTCTGACATAGAAGGGCTGAATTGTTTTCTTGTCCAAATGTTTTGAGGAATCACTATGAAAAACACCTTCTCACTATGAAAAGCACCTGCAATGCCTACCTCATTAACACAGAGCTGGGATTATATTATCGTTGAAATACTAGAGGGAGTCCAATGGAGAGCTACAAAGATGATTAAGGGGCTGGAACATCTCTCTTATGAGGAAATGCTGAGAGACCGGAGGCTGTTCAGCCTGGAAAAGAGAAGACTGAGGGGGATTTTTTTAATATTTACAAATATCTGAAGGGTGGGTGTTAAAAGTAGAAGGGACCAGTCTCTTTTCAGTGGTGCCCTGTAATAGGAGAAGGGGCAGTCGACACAAGTTGAAACACAGGAAGTTCCACCTCACATGAGGAAAAACTTCTTTACTGTGAGGGTGACAGAGCCCTAGAACAGGCTGCCCAGAGAGGTTGTCAAGTCTCCTTCTCTGGAGACTTTCAAGACCCTCCTGAATGTGTTCCTGTGTGGCCTGCCGTTGGTGTTCCTGCACTGGCAGGGGGATTGGACTTAGTGATCTCCAGAGGTCCCTTCCGAACCCTACCATTCTATGATTCTATGATTGCACCTGTCATGAACTAAGCCAAGTGTTTTCTCCTTCTAGAGAAGACAAACTGTTCATTATGTTTGCACTCACTGACTAAGACAGTTCTATGAAGTCATGACCAAGTCCATACACAAGCCAGTTCTTGGAAACAGAACATAGATTTCCTTGGGGTTAGTTCCAAAACATTCTTAATTTTCCATAAAGAGATTCCACCTCAGTCTTAGGATTTATCAAACTGTCACCTCCAGTTAAAATCCCAGTTTCCAGTGGGTCGTATGATGCAAAATTGAATACTGCACCTTGAAATTCATACAGGTATATGCCTGAGAAATAGTGGCATGAAAGAGGAGAAGAAAGGGGTTATTAAAGAGATTTTATCTGTTCAGTTAGTAATCTGTAGCTAACAGAATATGGTTTGAGAATACCAGCATTTTGCCTGGACGAGATGGATTAGTGGGCAGAGTATAGTAAAACATAATAGCCACCTTTAACCTACCAGGTGGCTACAACCGACTTGTGACACACTTCTGTGTCTACCAGAAGATAACTGCCACAAGCTGCAGAAAACAGTAGGTTCCTGAGGAAGCGGTGTCTCAGGATTACCGCTCCCATTACAAGAGATCAAAGTGAATTGTTTGTCTTAGAGCACTCCCACAGGACCAAGCCACCAGACAAACTGCCCAAACAGCCTGCAGTTGTTTAAGTCTTGCAAACAAAGGAAAAAGAGTGGTGATAACCAACTCCTTCGGTTTTGGCATCAGAGAGTTTGTGCACCATACCAGCCTCATCCCTTTTAGTGGTACACAACCATTTGTATCTTCAGCCAGTGCTTCTAGTTTTCAGCTGTGGCTCTTCCTCCACTTGCATACATACATACACACACATATAACCCCCCTGACTCCATTCTCTTGAACCGCAGGGTATTTGGCATGGTGCCCAACGGACAAGAAGTGGGGAAGGAAAAGACATAAAGTAACTTCAGGCAGAACAGGCTATTCATGACTCAGAGCTCCCAGACTGACCAGCACAGAACAAGGTCAGCCAGCCTTGCCTTGGGGATGGCCAGCACTTTATTGGATCAGCCCAGACAGCTGAGAGCAGGGAGCACAAGGGGGCGGTCCCAAGAAGGTTGGGTCAATGACTGGCAAAGTGGGAGAAGCCAGTCACAGAGGAAATGCTGCCATGCAGCTAAAACCTGCCGGAAGCAGACAACGCAGCAGGGTGCAAGGAGCCCTGATACGCATTTAGACTAATCACCTGCACACAAAAACAAACCCCCACGCTCCAAAGCCTATTTTGCTCTGTGAAAGCCAAGCAGTAAGAGTAGATTAGACTCTAATAGGGATTAACAGAAATTAAAGGTAGCACTGATTTCCACTAGAGAGACCAGAAGGGTTAGACATGGGCTAGCATGACAGGTAAATGTAGCAAGGGCTTGAAAGAAAGGTAAAACGGAAGAACAAGCACCACAGGAGCTTCCACTGGCACCTGCCTGGCTCCATTTTTGCTCTCCCCCACATCCAGCCCTGTCCAAAAAAGAGATTAGTTAGACATGCTGCACTGTCAAGTCATGGTCAGTGATTTCTAATAGGCTGTGTGATGGTCAGCAGGGGATTTCTTATCCAGTGTCAACAGCCCCGACCCACTTTTTTTCCAGCGCTACCATCCATCACCTCTGACTGACAAGGAGACCAGTTTTCACAAAAGGCAAAACCTAGCCTAAGCAAAGTTTGAGGCAGAAAAATAGATAAAATTTGGATCCCATTCTGTCTGTCTGCAGCCATTCCAAAGCTGTAAGTTTAATTTTATTAGCAACTAGGACTTCAGTTCATAAAAAAAGTGACCAATAGAAGATAATGGCAGTAAATGAAATGCACTTCAATATGATTTAGAGCATTGCTCTGCAACAGTGAAAGTATGCTGAAACCGCACAAAAAAAGTATGCTTGGAAAGGAAAAAATCTCCAAAGAAATGATTATAAAAGGATTCAAACTGCTTCAGAGTCAGAGGTAAGTTAAAGATTTCTAAAAAAAAGTGCAGGTATATACCAAATATATACACGAAGTATGCATTATGATTGCCTTACTGCCAGAAAGAAACAATGGTCAGACAATCCATTCATTGCTCGCCCTTTCACGTGTGCTATGACAACTAGGTCTTTATTCACCTTTATATTCAAGTAAAGCTGCAGTATGTGGCCAAACCAGGAAAAAAAGTCTACTTTCCTGTCCTGACCGTTGGCCATACTTTCAAAGTACCACCAAGACCAAAGTACCAAGACCTCTGAAGTTCCTCAGTCATGACCTTTTGGAAGGCAGCTTTTTATAGGACTCCCCACACTGCCCCCATTATTTTAGTGCATGGTACAGAACTAAAACAAGTTCCTTAGCTTTCATTCCAAGAAAGCTGTGAGAAAGTAAAAGTACCAAAGAGTAAGAGTAAGCAAATACATAGGTTAAAAAAAAAAAGTTCAGTTTATGACTGAACTAGCTAAACCTGCAGATACCCCTTGCAGCTGACTACAAACTGAAGTTTGTACTCTGAAAGGAAGGATCGGAGAGAGGGAAGAAAGTAGTGGGAGAAAAGGGTAAGGAACTTCATTAGTCTGTCTCTTTAACAACATGTAAATCCAGTTGAAAAACAGCATGAAAAACAATATCCTTTCTGTATAAGGCAGAACTCACTGTGGTCAAGTTCTTTGATCAGAAATATTTATACTGAACCACACTGGATAAACTTGAACTTCAGAAACTGGCATATTCACCAGAATTTTTCAAAATAAAACTCAAGAATTCTGGCATCATACAAGGCACCAAATTTTAATTATTAATTTTTTTTTTCAAAATAGTTCTGAGGTAAGTTAACTAAAACATCAATCCAATTTGTATTATAGTGGCTTTTGTTGTTGTTCTTTTAATTCTAGATTTTTAATCTGAAGTTGAAATTCAGTTTCACAAGCTAGAATTTTCATTTTCCATAAAAAAAATAAGTAGCCATTGTAATACACAGTGCTAACAAGTTGTTTCTAGTGGAAAATAGGAGTGTTTTGTTCTGAAGAAGACCATGTAAATACTGATCTTTGGGAAGTGTGTCCCTTTGCAAAGCTGCTTCTGGGCTTGTGTTTCAAGTCAGTCACTTCTAACTGGAAAATTAAAGTGGAAAAGGGAAGCATCTAAGTAGCTCTGTTCTCAGTAGACAGGCCCAGATAAACAGTCAGCACAGTGCTTACCTAGTCAAAGCACATTTCTCCTGGGCATGAAGGCCAGTTATAAGTCTTAAGAAGGTAAACACGCCAGTTTAATACTTGAGTGGTCTGAAAGCTATTGAGTAGCATTCCCAATGCTCTGCTACTACTGTTTCTTCTCCAGAGAGATACATTTCTGAAGTGAAACAACTATTCAAGATCTCACTAGCTCAGCCTTCACCATGCCCAAGATCCCCACGTAGCCATCAGACAATGCTCTAGTATTTCTTCAGTACTGTGGATTGCTCAGTAACTTTATCAACAGATGCTACTTTATGTTATCAGCAGTACTGAGGAGCAGCTGGGCTTCAGAGTACAAAAGGTGGGATAATAATAGGCTATTGTAGTTAATTAAGCTTTGAGTTAAGGAATGCTACATATAAATCTAAGTAGTGTCCTGTATCAGAAAGTTAATACCCAGCTCCCAACTGTTGGATATATCACCAATCTGTTGCTCATTTAAACAGGATTGCCTCCATTTCTAGCTCTAGTCATATCCCCCACCCGAGCTTCAAGGCTGGTAGGAAACCTACTTCTAAAATAGCTTCAATGGGCCTAGAAAATTATCACGTTCTTCAGAAAAAAAAAACCAAAAATAAAAACAAAAGAAACAAAAAAAAAACACAAAACAAAACAAAACGAACCAAAACAAGATAGTCTGGATGATCAATGATATTTTAAGAAACGATTCTACTCACTAATCCTGTTCAGTTTGCAGAAGGTCCACAAGGCACAATGCTCAAGCCATTTGAATAATAATATAAATTGTTCCTCAGAACTATAAAAATGTTCTTGAATAAACAAGCCCTTGATGCTTTTCCTAAAGCTTTTGGATTAGAAAGTGAAACATTGCTGAGAAGTAGGTGCTTCAGCAGAATTATCAAATAACAAGGACATACTGGAACTGAAGCATATCAAGATAGCTCACTTGTTACAAGTAAGAGTTGCAGAATGAAGCAATACTTGCCATGTGCCTTTATCTACAAAGTAAGGTACCTATGTCATCATAATATCCTTACATCCCCCAAAACAACAGGTATAGGTATCCATCATCTAGACAGTTCTAACTTCAGTATTAAGACATCCTTAAGAAATATCCTTCTGCATTCTGTATGATGTGCAGGGAAGTGAACACAGTTCCCTTACTGCTACAACTGGGACAGCTCTTAACAGAAGTTAACCTGAAGAACAAGGATGTTGAAAAAAAATGTCCAATAAGATGTTCTGCCCAACAAGTCAGAAATACCTGTATGATCAGAATGTTCCTGTATGATCTCCACTAAAGCAACAGCCAATCTAACGATACTGCTAAAAGTCAAAGGAGATGTCATTTTACACCACATAGGAACCAAGCAGAATAATGAAAATCTGTTACTGCTTCCTATTTGAAGAGTTAAGAGCAGAAAAGCTATGTGAAGAATGGTGCTGTTAAATCCTCATTTCCAAATATGGCACCACATACACACCCTACAGGCCATATATATTAGAGGCCCCTCTTTCTTCAGTATCACTATTCAGACATCTCACAACAGGCTTCACAAAGGCACACATCAGTGGTGTGGTTTCTGAATCGCTAACACTGGTGTTCAGGATGCTGGGCTTAGTGCAATCTCATAACAAAATAGGAGATATACATAGTGTTACACTCCTTTGCACAGACCTGTCCAGAGGACTTCAAATGGCCAGTTTGCTGCCAAATTGTCCACATCCTTCAGGCAACTAAAAATGTCAGCAGTGAGAAATCAGCTAGCTATTGCAAACATCAGAAATCATAGGCAGCAAAAGCACTTTGGCCACACCCTTCCTCCTATCATAATGTATGAAATTCCAGGTAGTATACAGAGACCTGCCTTTCCTGCATTTACATTTCCTTACAGTTATCTTGCTGGCAATTAGGACTGATTCCTTAGTCCTTGAACATACACACCCCCACCCCCCCCAGTCAAAAAATATTTTCAAGATATCACACAATGGTATCGCTACTTTGTTATACTATCACTGAGCCAGGATCAAGCAGAATGTCTTATTACAATTTGGTTTTGCCACCCAAAATACAATTATAGTGATGCTGGTTAAAGAAAAAGCATCTCTAGCTACAGTTTCTAGACCAGCATACTTTTTCAAACAGCTGCTAATCAACAATTCAGGCAAGACAGTTGGGACCAGACTGTACACACCCCAGACCACCACAAATGCATAAAAAAGAAAAATTCCTACTAAGCTATGTTTACAAATACCACCTTCCTCCACAACTTTGACAGGGGATCACAACACCAAAGGAGACAGAAGTTATCAGAGGTGCTTTCTACCTTAATGTTTGTTGTTTGTGAAATTATTTGATATATGTAGCTGAAGGGCATGGTATATTTTTCTTCATCGTTCAAAAGAGAAGAATGGCTAACATAGCAACTGTCCATAGTTAATAAAGGCTGAGCCCATAGAGCCCGTAACAATCGTGTTAGGAGGAGGCAAAGAACAGTCTGCACACTCTGCAAAGTGCTTAAGATCTTAAACATTTTTTCTGCTCGGTGATCAAGACAAATCTGCACCATCTCCACAGAGAGGCAGAAGCACCAATCCTCCAAGGGCTTAATGGCAGTGAATCCACCAGCTACATTAGAGCTGTCTCAGTCCTGCCCATGCCAAACAGACACTTGAAGCACAGCCTACCTGCAAGCAGAGAGAAGACCCCCTCATTGCCCGCCTATCTGTAAAGTCTCTTATTTTAAGTCTAAATTCCTTCCTGGACCCAAAAAGACTTTCATTGGTGACAGGGATTTTTCACAAAAAGTTAAGCTTAGCAAGAAGAAAACTCAAGAACAACCTTGTTCCTTTTAAGAAGGAAAAACCCCCAACAAAACTCCAAGAGTTGTCTTGAAAACTTGATCTCACAAGATCAATTAAGAATCAAAAATACTGTGCAATTACAGAAAGTCAACAAATCTTTGAACAGCTGAGGCACTGTTCACCCCACCCCATATTAAGACACCTCATGTTAAAGGCCCCCAGCTCTTGCCGGCATGGGGCAGGGGAGCTCCTGAAGCACACAGACCTGCATGGGGACACGCTCTGTTTCTGCATGTCGCAGACCACAGGCAGCATTGAGGAGGGCCCACCTCAGGTACATAAAGAGCACACCCGCATCATTTTAATAAACAGTTCAGGTGCTGCATAGCTTTTTAAACACTGTATTTTGGGTTCACCTCATCCATGAGGCGTGGATTTATTGCAATCTGTGCATTATGCAATTTATTCCCCGACAACACCCAGAAGAAAAGGATATGCATCAAAAGACTCACATCCCACCGCCCATGCCGCTACTTTCCCATCCTCTGTTCCACCCAAGACACTGGCAGAATGGAAAAAGCTGGGCGAGAAAACTCAAGGGTCTGGAAGCACTGGTGGCTCAAACCAGGGTCGGCCGGTGCTGTCCCTGGCACAACAGTTGGATGCGATGCAGCCCGGCAATGGGAGACTGAAATACTTCCTGGGATGGCTGAAAAGGCTCATTCAATAGTCAATGATAATTCTTTATTAGCCATCCTCTACAGCCCAACACAGAAACTACAGCCCTGAGGAGAGGGTGGGGGACACCAGCCATGTGTCTTAAGAAAGAGCCATGGCTTACTATTGTCTCTAGCCTCAGTTTAACTGCCAAGCCTTTTCTTTCTTCATTTATCCCCCCCACGCTCAGTGTTACAGAAGTCGGTGGACGAAGGGAAGCTGCTCCGCGGGGGCCGGGCAGCGGACAACGACCGCAGCTGCCGCCCGGCCCCAGCCGCCAACGGCCCCGCACACAAACCGGCGCC